>PVKA01033463.1:0-24359 GCA_004027165.1 Ctenomys sociabilis
CAAGATCTGCACTATTGGTGGTGGGACAGGATATTATGTCGGCTTTTAGTGCTATGGTCATCCACTAGGTAAATAATTATTGAATCTTTGATATAATTCAGCTATATAAAAACCTGTAAATATAATATCATGTATGCACCTTGTACAATACTGAAACGTTATGAAAACAGTTTGCAATGTATTATTTCATCGACTCTGTATGGTTATGGTGTTTTGAAACTGTCTGATTGACATTTGTATTTCAATAAAATAAAAATAAATGGAAAAAAATTTTAAAAAAACAAGGAAAAAAAAAGAAGTAACACCTAGGATCAATTAATGGAATCATAACAATGTAAAAAGATTCCTTATCGTAATGAAAAGAATCAATAAAAAGACAACCTATAGAATGGGAAAGATATTTTTCTAGCTATTTCTCAGAGGATTAATACTAGAATATATAATAGTGTTTTAAAAAACTTAGATCTCCTTCCAAAATAAAAGACCTATCAAGAAATTGGCAACTGAAATGAATAGACACTTCTCAGAAGGAATACAGCCCAGGGATATAACACAGCGGGCAAAATGCCTGCCTGGCAAGGCTGAGGTCATGGGTTCAGTTCCCAGTACTCCCTACCCGAAAAAAATGCAAGTGACCAACGAACATTAAAAAATATTTTAAAACCCTGACCATCAGAGAAATATAAATTAAAACACCACTAAAATTTCATCATATATCACAAAAGATAACAATCATGAACAAATCAAATAATAATATATGCTGGTATAGCTGTAGTGAAAAGGAGCCTGCCTATATTCTTGGTGGGAATACAGCGTATCCATTGTAAAAAATAGTATAGAAATTTCTCAGAGAATTAAAACTAGAAATTCCAAATGACACAGACATTCCTATTTTAAGTACCTTCTCCAAGGAGCTAAAAATATTGTATTATAATGGTACACATACACCAATGTTAACAACAATTCTACTCTAGCTAAATTCTATGAGCAGACTATATGCCCACCAACCAAAAACATTATAAAGAAAATGTGTTATCTACATATAATAGAATGCTACAAGAGAATACATATTAAATATCTGTGCAGAAATAGTTATACATGGAAAATATGTTAAGTGAAATATGTCAGACCCAGAAGGTTAAATACCACATGGTATTTCTCATTCAAGTAAAGCAAAGTACAAATAAAGAGCAACCTAAAAGATTGATAGAAAGAAACGGGGAGATAGATCTTTTGCAAATGGGCAGGTTTCCAGGAGAATAAGGTTAAGGTGAGGGAGGAAGGGGGAATGGATGTGAAAGATGTAAGACGTGTCATGTACATGTACCAAATATTCACAATGAATGTAATCACATGTCAAAAACATAACCTAGACATAATAAGAAGAGTAAAAATAAGGAAAGGGATTTAGGGATGAAGGGAAGGAGGTATTGAGAACGGAAAGGAATTAAAAAAGAATCAGATTGTGTTATATACATGCACCTACTCCCTGAGATGAATGTTAACTTCATGCTCTCCAAACATGCAGTAACAAAATAAAATAAAAATGTTAAAAAAAAAAAAAAACTTTAAAAGTTTCTCCCCTTAGTGCAAAATTTGGCAACATGAACTGTGTTATGCTATGCTGACTGAGAACCACTATGCAATACAACACACACACACACACACACACACACACACACACACGGAAGCAGTGAAAAGTACAGAGTGAGCTTCTCCTCTATTTTAAAGGGTGCCTGTACTTTTTCACAAAAACAGAGCTGCACTAAGGTTTTCTATAAGTCTTATCCTAAGATTTTCTATAAGTCTTATCCTATCTTTGGGTTTCAGGTTTCTCACCTAAAATAAAGGTACCAATCGTCCATGGCTATGAATTAGGATGATAAAATTTTTTCTCTTTAATGAGTGCACTCCCTTAGGCTAGGGATGCTAATTAATTTTTAAACATGTTAACCTTCTCTAACTCCTAACAGTAGCTCTCTATTACGTGGAAGGAGAAAGACAGTGTTTTCAAACAACCTCCTACTTTCCAGAATTAAAATCCAATTGCTCTTCCTTCAGATTTCTCTTGAGAAGCACTAATCTAGCTCTTCATAGGAACTGACAAGGCAGCCATTAATTGGAGGCCAATATTTTTGCCATGTGCTCGTGTTATTTTGCACTGTATGTGTCTGCAAAACTTTCTTTGACACTTTTCTGTTGCAGGCTTTGTCATTTTAGCACTAATTTGCATCAGATAAATGGGTACTTCCCCACACCAGCACATCCCTTCCCCAATCTTTATTCTCTTCATTTTGTCCTCATAACTTGAGATGTTGACTGACACCTCCTTTTGGTAGATGAGATTCTGGGAAACACTTAGGACCCATTAGTGCCCTGGCAGGGGAAACTGGCTCGACATGTTGGCTGCAACAGCATCTGCTTAATTGTGTAGGGATTAGACTGGTACTGCCTCTTACGGTGATTGCTGTGAAAGGGTCAACAGGACAGAAGCTTCCTTTTTCTTTCTTCCTCCTCCTTCACTCCACCAAACTCCCTCTTATCCCAGGAAGTCGGCCAATACTGTGACACCCCATCCATCTCACTTTCCACAGCTTGTCCTCCCAAAGTCCTCTCATCCTGCCACCCTTTCCCAAAAGCAGGAGCTCAATCAATCTCTCCCAATACCAGGTCCAGGGTGAGAGACTGAAATCAGAAAAGTGGACTAATGGTTTAGCTTCACAAGCACCTGGACAGCATCCAGGGTTTTGGACACATTCCATGGGGGATCCATCCATCTCTTCCAAGGGTTAACAAAAACATCTGAACAGGCAAATTCATCTTAGCTTACTTGTAAACACATGACAAGATGGAACGTTATTTTTACAGTGATACCTTGTAAGAGCCATTTGAGAGCTTATTACTAGGGAAGACCCAAGCAAGTAGTTAAAAGAGAGAGGAAGGGGGAATAGCATTTATGAAAATATACTGTTTCTTGTCTAAGACAACTTGAAAAGTCAGCCAAAACACTTATCAAAAATATACCTTGTGTGAAAGAAAGCATCATGGCTGATGAGAGAACAACAGAAAATTAGACAATCTCTGAGCAATGCATGGAGAAAAGCTGATACCATGAGATGAGGTGAAGGCTAAAGACAATGTATGGTACAAGAGGGTAAATGATAAAGGAAACTTGCTGGACCAAATTCAGTATTCAATAGCTGTGTAAGAGGAAATCAAGCCACTCCTGGTATCACAGCATCCCCCAAAATCTAGGTCTGGCACACACATTCTTTTGGGAAAGGATTGGCCTCCCTAAGGGAGAGAGCCAGTCCCTCAGTGGTGGCTTGACTCATGGAACAGACTCACTCTCACTCTATCCTCTGCATCATGAATAGGATCAGTGTAAAAGAGAAACCTGTAATACCGAAAGAAACACTAGCTCAAACTTAGGAATTTGAAATCTCAGAGTTCTTCAGTTAAGGACCTGAATCCAAGTGCTGATAGATAGAACTGAGGTCTAAGGGTTCAGCACTGAAGGAAAATCTTACAGCAGCAGGACCCAGAAATAGTTGCCAGTGTGCCTTCCACACAGTTACAATGCTGCCCTTGAGGGACATTCAGTATGCTATATTCACTACTGAATTCTATAACAACTTTAGGGAATATTTAATACCAATACTCCTTAAACTCTTTAATAAAATTGAAAGAAAGAACACTCCCTAACTTATTCCTGAAGGTAAGTATTACCCTGACCAAAAAAAAAAGAGAAAGACCCAACCAAAAAAGAGAGCTTGGGGCCAGGAGATAGTTCAGTAGAATAAGCACTTCCCTGGCAAGCCTAAGGGCCTGAGTTCAATCCCCAGTTCAAGAGAGAGAGAGAGAGAAAGAGAGAAAGGGAGCACTACAGGCCAATCCCCCTAAGGAGACAAAAATAGTAATGAAATACTAGTAAACAGAAAGCAGCTAATCATTAAGAACACTAGCCAGAGCAATTACAAAAGAGAGAAATAAAAGGAATACAGATAGGAAAAGAAGAACTTAAATTATCATTATTCATAGATGACATGTTGTTCTATATATAAGATGTCAAAAACTCCATTGAAAGGCTTTCAGATATAATAACTAAATTCAGTAACATAGTTACATACAAAGTCAACACTCAGAAATGGTTAGCATTCTTTTCAAAATAAAATCAGCTTGCATATTCTAAATTTCACTGTTAAAATCACTAGCATTTTAATAATACATAGCTCAAAAAAACACCAAATAAATAGCTCAACTAACTAAAGTACCTGCTTAGGCAGAGCGCAGGAACCAGGGTTTGATCCCCAATGCTAACAGGCTGTGCCAGCCCTGCCCCTGGTGCACAGTGAGATGGCAAATGCTACTGGGTTGTGTGGCATCTGTAATCCCAGTGCTTAGGAAGCTGAACACAGGAGGATCGCTATGAGTTCAATCTACTTAGTGAGATTGTAGACCCTGTTTGCTGTACTGTGTTGGATTGTGTCTTCGAGTTCAGGCACCTAAATTGGTTGAATGACAATGGAGTGCACAGGTGTAGACAAAGGAAGGGGTATAGAAACGAAGAATCATAATGTGTGTGTATGGACAGTGCAGTTGGGACAGATAACGCTGTGCTTCTACATAATTCTATGAGAGGCACGATTTGCACTAATGATGGTTGGACGGGATATTATGTCGGCTTCTAGTACTATGGACAACCACTAGGAAAATAACAAGGTAGAAAGTATTAACTATTGAATCTTTTATATAATTCAGATATAAAAAATAAGATATGTAAGCAGCTACACTGTCTTAATTTACTGTTAAGAGACATTTGCTATATAATAATGTCTATAAGTATAATATCATGTATGCACCTTGAACGATACCAAAACATTATGAAAACAGTTTGCAATGTATTAATTTATTGAATCCATTCTGTTAAGGTGTCTTAAAACTGTCTTATTGATATCTGTACTTCAATAAAATAAAAAATTAATTAATTAATTAAAAAATAAAATGTAAATAAATAAAATAAATGAGGGCAGGTCAGGTAGCCTAGCAGATAAAGCTCCTGCTTAGGCAGATACAGGGCTGGAGGTTTGCTCAGGGTGCCAGCGCCATGCCTGGGGCATGCTGAGAGGGTGAATAAGACTGGGTGTGGTGGCACCCGGAATCCAAGTGCTTGGGGGGCTCAAAAACAGTAAGGATCACTAACAGTCTGATCTGTGTACATAAAAAATAAATGTACAACTGCCCACAGGCCATGATCATTAGCATTCTTGTACACAAACGACAAACACATTGAGAGAGCAATTAGAAAAACCAGACACTACACAATAACATCTCAAAAAATTAAAAAATAAAACCTTAAGAATCAATACAACAAAGAAGTTAAAAGATGTATATATTGAAAATTACAGTACTCTGAAAAAAGAGATCAAAGAGGATGTCAGAAAACTGAAAAAAAGAAAATCCCTTGCTCCAAGATAGGAAGAGCCAACTTAGTGAAAATGGACATACTTTCAAAACTGTTAAATAGGTTTAATGCAATCCCAATCAAAACACACTTAGCATACCCCATAGATCTAAAGAAAACATTCCTAAAATTCATCTGGAAATAGAAGAGAACTAGAACAGCAAAAGCAATCTTGAGAAACAAAAGGCAGGCAGGAGGTATCACAATCCCTGACTTGAAATTATAGTTTGAAACTATTATAAACTAGCAAAAGTCAGGCCTGAGGGCCAGCGCAACAAATTAGAAGATGAAGGCACAACTACAAACACATTCAGCAACCTTGTCCTTGACAAATTAGAAGATGAAGGCACGACTACAAACACATTCAGCAACCTTGTCCTTGACAAAGGGGCCAAACATCTTCATGGGAAGGAAGATTGCCTCTTTATTAAATGGTGCTGGAAAAGCTGGCTGTCTACATGCCAAAGACTAAAACTTGAACCATGTCTATAACCATACACTAAAGTCAAAATGGATCCAAGATCTAAATATTAAAACAAAAACACTAAACCTACTGGAAGAGAAAGTAGGTAGATATCTTGAAGACATAGATGTAGGAAGAACAGAACTGAGACTGCATAGGAAAAAAAAAAAGAATCAACAACTGGGATCATATCTTATTGAAAATTCTTACACAGCAAATGAAATTATCAACAGAGACTGGGAAAAAAATTTAACCAACCATCTCTCAGAAAAAGGACTTATATTTAGAACACATAATTTTTTTTAAAAAAAATCAACACCCCACAATTCAAAGACTTAATCCTGAACTAGGCATCAGAGATGAAAACACACTTCTCAAATGAAAAAACACAAATGACAAATAAATATATGAAAAAAACTTCACCATTAATGGTTATTTAGAGGTGCATATTAAAACAACTCTGAAATTCCATTTCATCCCAGAAAAAAAAGTGTTATCATAAAAATAAAATCAACCAAAAACAAATGTTGGAGGTACTACAGGGAAAAAAGAACCCTTATCCACTGTTGGTAGGAGTGTAGACTGGTACAACCACTATGGAAATTGTTGTAGACATTTCTATCAAAAATAACTAGAATAAGAGGACCCATTCGATTAAGCTACCCCCCTTCTGGATATCTTTCCAGTTTTAAAAGCATCACATCATAGTGCTATATGTGCTCTCATGCACAACCTGTAATAGCTAAATCTTGGAAACAAATCAAATTCCCATCAACCAAGGAATGGATAAAAAAAGATGCGGCACTTTTATTCAAGGGAGTATTACTCAGCTATAAAGAATGATAAACTGGAGACTTTTATAAGTAAATGGATGCAACTTAAGACCATACTCATAAGTGAAATACATCAGGATCATATTTTTTCCCTGGTGTGAGAATTTGAAAGAATGAACAAGGTCTAAAATGTACAAACAATAAAATAAAATGTACAAACAGTATGGTGAAATGAGAAGTTGTTTGAAAGGAAAAAAGAACTAGACTAAGAGAAAGCAAAGGACAGTAAGGAAAAGGAAAAAGTGCAAGCCAGTTATACTTAGTTCATTAAAATGGAAGGTTTGTGTTATTGTTTGGAGAAATTTTTAGTGTTCCTCACAACACCACACACACACCACAAAATACTAAGATTCATGTGGAAACAAAAGAGGCCCAGAATAGAAAAAAGCAATCCTGGGCAACATGAGCTAAGCAGGAAATACTATAATCACAGATTTCTAATTATATAAAAAAGCTACAGTGACAAAAATACAATGATACTGTCGCAGGCAGCCAAATTAGATAAACATATTACAGACAGGCAGACAGGGCCAGGCCCTCAAAGGAGATAACACAGAAGACAAGATACCTTACAACTGTGAGAGGGATAGATGCTCCCTCCGTGGGCCAGACCTAAAGACCAAAGACCTCCCTAAAGATTGGCATCCAAGATTGATCATCACCCTGAGGGAGCCAGAAGAATCATTAATCCGGCTACTACTGGATGACTACCTGATAAAGTCCTGTACTACGTTCATGCCCACTTACTTCCCCATTTGGTCCTGAATTTAACCAATTTTACCTGAGCAATAGTGCTTGTTATCCCATTGGTTGAGCATAGTTTTGTCCCACCTCTTGTCAGCCTAAGCAAGTTCCCATGTTCTCCACCTTAGCCCAGCATAGTTTTACTCTATAAAAGTCCCTGGAAGAGGCACCTTCCTAGGGACAACCCACTCAGGCCTCCCTCTTGTCCCTCTCTTGGACAGGAGCTTTCTTTCCCCCCAATAAATATATTCTTCTCATAACCTCCATTTGTTCCTAAAATTCATCCTTTGGTTTTAGACAACATGAATTCGTCCAGCTTAGGTCGGGAGATCATTTTTCCCTATGTAATTTGGAGGTTCCCTGTATCATTTGGAGGTCACCCACCTGAAATCAATTTTTCTCTCTATATCAATACTGCTATCAAAACAGACATGAGGATCAGTAGAACAGAGGACACTAGAAACTCAAAAAACTTATCTCCCAAAACATGAAAGATGCAATCAAAAAATAGGTAACAGAAATAAACAAAAACTTCTCAGAAGTACAAATGACAAATAAATATATGAAAAAAATTCAACATCTTTGTAGACAAATGCAAATTAAAACAATAAAATTCTATCTTATTCCATAAGCAATGGTTAGCAGCAAGAAATCAAAGAATAGCAAGTACTGGTGAGGCTAGAGGGGAAAAGGAGGTTTTCTACATTGTTGGTTAGAATGTAAACTAACACATCACAATGGAAATAAGTATGGACTTTAAAAAAAAAACTACAATTAGTAATTTCATTTTTTGAAGCTATCTTCCCTCTAGGGATTCTTTCTCCAAAAGTAAAACATATCACATTACAGTGATATAGGCACTCCCATGTTTGAAAAACACATTTCATGATATCTAAACAATGAGAAATAACAATTTGGTGAAGAAGAAAGATGAGCATAATGGTGGCGCATGCCTGTAATCCCAGCACTCGGGAGGCTGAGGCAGGAGGATTGTTGTGAGTTCGAGACCAGCCTGAGCTACAAAGTGAGCTTAAGGCCAGCCTGAACTGCATAGTGAGACCCTGTCTCAAAAAGACAAAAAAAAAAAAAAAAAAAAAAAAAAAAAAAAAAAAAAAATGCTGGGAAATGGGAAGGCACTAACAGGAAAAACTAGAAGCTATAGAGAAGTTGGAAAGACAGTCTTCAACCCAGAAAACAAGGAAAAAATCTGGACTGTCTGGGGCTCACAATGTTACTGTCCCATAGACAGGGTGAGACAGCAAAGGAAACAGTGTGTGATAGAGATCAGGTTAGACCACTGTGGTAGTTAAAGTGCAGGCTTGGAGGTCATGCCTCCCCAGTGATAAGACACACCCAGCTAGAGTGTGTCTAATGGGGTCAGAAAATGAGATCACTGGGCAATTGCAATTTTGCCTTTCTGCAACACAGATCTGAAATCTGACTGCTCTGGCTGTTTTCCTTATTTACTACCATGAGGAAGGAGTGCAGTAAATACAGTCATTCCTGGTGTCTCAATTACTTTTCTCTCATTGCTGGAACAAATACCTGACACCCAAAATGAAAGAAGGAAAGGTTTATGTAGCTCACAGTTACTGGAGGTTTCATACTCAGCTGGCTCCAGGGCAGCCTGGGCCATGGCAGTGAACAGTCTTGCATGGTGGTGTCAAAGAGCAAGAGAGCAAAATGGAGGAGTAGCAGCAACAGTGGCAAGAGAGAGGAAGGCTGTCTCCCTTAAGTCAAATTCAGGCTATCTGCCCCAAGCTAGGTGTAGTACTCACACCCATAATCCCAGTGCATATGAGTTAATCACAAACTCTGGAAGTCTGCCCCATGACTGTATAAGCCTTTGGGGGAGAACTGGACACACACTACAACACCTGGAATGGGAAGCGTATCTCACAAATCCAAATGCAAATCCAAGATTGCTACACTCCAAAACCACAGATGCTGAGAGGAAACGCTCATTCAAAAATAAAGAAAACTTTTTGTCTTTGTATTCATTTTCTTCTCATTTTTCTCTTTCTCATTTCATTTTACTTGTTCATTTGGATTGGATGATTTTTTCCCTTGTTCTTCTTTTATTTTTCTTTTCTTGCTGTTTTTCTTTTGCTTTTTAATTTTTTTCTATTTTTATTCTCCATGTTCCTTTTTTCTCGCTTTTTTGTTATTTTTCATTTCTTGTTTAGTTTTTTAGTTATCTTTATTTAATGCTGCAAATAAATGTCCCTTTATTCTTTAATAGCATAAGTGCCTCACCTTTCTCATCTCCCACTATTAGTTTTTTGGACTTTTTTCTTATATTCTCCCATTTACAACCCCTATAAACATTAGGCTTTATTTACTTTTAGATAGTTAACTATGTTTATTGTTGAATTATTTCCCATCATTAGTAGATATATCACTGTTATATATAGAATTTGTTGCATATCAATATTTGCTTTGTCTTAATATTTATATTGTAATTTTTTTTTTTTTTTTTTTTTTTGCAGAACCAGGGATTGAACTCAGGCTCTTGTGCTTGCCACATAAGTGCATATTACACTGAGCTCTCTCCCTGGCCCCTATACTGTAATTATAATTTTTTTCTAAGGCTGAAGATGGTACATTGATTATTTTTGTGGTGTCTCAATATTCAGTTTGTCTTAAATGATTTACTATTGGTGATTTGCTTTATATTGCCTGGTTCACGTTTTTCCTACTGTTCATTTTTTCTCTGTATAGCAATATGAAGATTGTATTTGCGATAGTAGCAATACAGTTGTGTGTTTCTAGACAACTGTGTGCTGGGCCAAATATACTGTGTTCTCCCTCCCAGATTAATAGAGGTGGTCAGATCTTGGGACAGCAATAAAGAACTATAGCTAGACATACTTAAGTGCATCATTGAAAAGCAGACTAACTAAAAAGACCCCCCATATTGGGAATAGAATCTTATACTATATGTACCAGTCGACCAAAGCACAAAACTATAGAAACATGAGGAAACAAAGCAACAAAATACCAGCTAAAATTCCCAACCACCAAAGTAAATCCATGGCAAAAAAAAGAAAGATAAAAGGAAAACCACACAGCTAAATTATTTAAATGAACATCACAAAAGATGAAAAACAGAGATCCGCCCAACCCCAGGCCCCACGATTATGTGGCACATCTTATTCTCTGTCCTGCCCCTGCCAGACCAAGCCCAGGCTGCCACGTGAGAGACACCTTTACCCACATCCTCCAGGCCTCCTCCCCCACTCCACAGCCAGCACCACCAGCCCTGTATGCTACATCCAGCCTAGCTCAGGCCCAGTTAGTATGTGAAAGAGCTTCTGGCTTCTTTGCACCTGTGGGACCACTTTGAACCAAAACTCAGGCACACCTCATGAGTGAGATCCTCACCATGCCCTGGGGACCTTCCATCCTTCTGCACCTCACATCCCCAAGCCTGTGCAGTGAGTGAGAACTTCTGAACCACTCTTAAGACACCAAGATGCATCTCAAGCCCAGGCCTGGCTAGTGTGTGGGAGAGCTTCTGCACTCCCCTGAACCCCCTGGGCCATGGAGACAATAGAGGGGTGCCACAGGTTCATTGTTGTGCCAGACAGGTACAACAGCTTCACTTCCAAGGGCTGCAGCAGGAAGGAGCTAAACACAGCAGCTAGACTCAAACCAGGATAACTGGATAAACTCAAAATTAATAGACTAATATGAGACTTTCAGTAGGTGCTAAGGTTATAACTGCACCAAAGCTCTGCACCAAAGGTCAGAGATCAGTGCTCTACAAAATGATAAAGACAAGGAGCAAAATGCAATCTCAGGCCTTAAGCCCACCCAGAAAAGTGCAAAGGACACAAGCTCAGCGGAAATGTATGAATTAAGAGTCAGAAGCAAAGAAAAAACAGCACAAAGGTACTGAGGAAATCAGAGCAGAATCAATTTTGGAGATAAAAAAGAAATCTCTGAATTCATAACATCTGAAGTACAGAATCAAATACAAAAACATACAGAGGAAACAATCTTAAAAAAATTTCTGGAGTAAAAGAACTAAAAACTGCTTCTAAAGAACACGTTGATAAAAAAAAAAAATAGAGATTAGGAATATGACGGATTCCTTGAATGAGGAATACAGGAAGGATCGCATGAAGCACAGTCAAACAAATATAGAAAAACGTAAAATCTCAACCACAAGCCTGCCAAGTCATTTAAGTGAAAGTGAAGACAGAGTTTCGGATCCTGAGGATGCTGGTGCAGCTAATGAAAAGGTGAGGAAAGATCTCTTAAAAACAAGCAGGATGTAGGAAAAAATAAATCATCACCTGCAAGACAACGCAAAAATGAACAATGTGAGACTAATAGGCACCAATGAGAAGAATGGCATCAATACAAATGACATAAAAAGAATATGGGCAGAAGTAATAGCAGAAAACTTCCCAAATACGGGCAACATTCTGACATTCAGGTAACTAAAGCATACAGAATGCAAAATAACTTCAACCCAATTAAAAACACACATATAAGAGTCAAGATCCCAGAAATCTAACACAATAATGATATACTGAAAGCCGCTAGACAAAAGAAGCAGATCACATTAAAGGAAAACCCATCAGAATTATACCCAACTTCGCTGCAAAAACCATGAAGGCAACAAGAGCATGGAGAAGAGTACTTCAAGTCCTCTATGAAAACAAATTCCAGCTCAGACTACTATACCCTGAAAAAATCCCTCACGATTGATGGAGAAGTGAAATACTTCCATGACAAAGAACAACTAAAGAATTTCGTGATGACAAAGCCATCCCTACACAGGCTATGGAAAGATGTTCTACAGAGGGATCAAAATGATCAGAACTCCACCAACAGGAACAGAAGAAACTTACTCAATAGGGCAAACAATTAAACACAGCACAAAAAAAGGAGTAAACAGCAGGTAAATAACATGTCAATTATAAGTCAATACATATCAATTATAAAGTGTAAATGGACTCAATTCACCAATTAAGAGAAATAGCTGGCATAGTGGATTAGGAAACAAAATTCAACAATGTGCTGTACACAAAAACACACTTAACTCAAAAAGACATTCATAGGCTTAAAGTCAAAGGATGGAAAACAATACTACATGCCCCAGCACATCAGAGAAAAGCAGGGGTAGAAATCCTGTTTTCAGTCTCACCTTCAAACCAAGAATGATCAAATGAAATGAAGAAGGCCACTATATACTGGTTAGGGGAAAAACTAAACAGGAAGAGGTAGCACTCATAAATGTATATGCACCAAACATGGAAGCACCCAACTATGTAAGTCAAATTTTAATGGGCATGAAAAATCTAATATCCAAGACCACAATCTTAAACACCCCCTTATCTGAAAAAGATAGGTCAGGCAGATGAAAAATTAGCAAAGAAGTAGCAGAACTGAAACAGAGCTTGGAACAAATGGACTTGGTGGACATATACAGAGTGTTCCACCCAATGACAGCAGAATACACATTTTTTTTTCAGCTGCACATAGGTCATTTTCTAAAATAGACAACATACTAGTCCATAGGTCATGCTTAAGTATATTCAAGAAAACAAATTATCCCATGCATATTATCTGACCACATTGTAATGAAACTGGAAATAAACTGCAAAAGAAACCAGAAAAAAAAAAAACCTAAATACATGGAAATTAAACAACACCTTAGAGCAAAGGCGTAGCATGTGAGTGAGACCACCCAGGCCTCCAGATACTGAAGAGACCCAGAGCGCAGGCCTGGCATGTGAGTGAGATCACCCGGACCCCAAGAGCCTGAAGCGTACAAGAGCATAGGCCCAGCGTGTAGTTGACAACACCTGGGGCTGCCAAATCCTGAATCAACCCAGAGCGCAAGCTCAGCATGGAACATGTCAAAAGAACTCTCTGCAAAGTGAAAAAGCAAAGATCTCTTAAAACAACTACAATGCAGAAAAAAATAATTCAACATCTGCAAGATGGTTCAAAGATGAACAATGTGAGACTAATAGGCATCAATGAGAAGGAAGGAATCAATACAAATTATATAAAAAGAATATGGGCAGACGTAACACCGGAAAACTTCCCAAATATGGGGCAACAATCTGAGAACTGAAGCATATAGAACTCCAAATAACATCAACCCACTTAAAGCCACACCCAGATAAAATAATCAAGATCCCAGAAATTCAGCACAAGAACAGTATACTAAAAGCCACTAAAGAAAAGAAACAGATCAAATTTAAAGGAAAACCCATCAGGATAATGGCAGATTTCTCTTCACAAACCATCAAGGCAAGAAGAGCATGGAGCAAAGTACTTCAGCTCTTGCAAGAAAACAAACTCCAACCAGATTGATATATCCTGCAAAACTCTCTTTCAAGTATGATGGAGAAGTAAAATACTTCCATGTTAAAGAACAACTAAAGAATTTTATGATGACAAAGCCAAGCCTACACAGACTACTAAATGATGTTCTAGAGAGGGAGCAAAATGATCCCAACCCCATGAATGAGAAGGGAAAGAACCTACCAATTAGGGCAAACAATTAAACACAAGAGAATAAGAGGTATACAATAGTTGTCTCTCAGTTATACTTTTGTGTACAACAGCAAAATATTTCCATCAGCACACTACAAATGTACTTCTCTTGCACCCTATGGGTCATGATTCCATATGAGTCACCAGGGTGGATTTCAAGGAAATAGCTGTAGCTCAGTCCCACAAGTGACACCTGGCCACCAGTAAGTGTCATGGTCATTATCCATGTCCACAACACACTAGAACTTTGTGCGATATCCTATCCCCAAACTGTCGTGATGGTCATTTATTTGTCACTGCAGTATTTAGCTCATGTGTTATTCTTAGCACTTCCTTACTATCATGAAAACTTTTCTCTAGTTCAATTGTTTTGAAACATTTAATTTTTAATTCCTTAGTATTTAATTTTCTGAATATTGCTTAATCTTAATTTTTGTTTTAAGAATTATACTACACCTTTGAATTACAATTTATCTAAAAGACATTGCATGATATCTTTTACTAGTATTAGAAACTTTAAAAAGTAATTTCCATTTTCTGGAAAATTTATATTAATTTATTTGTACACATATACACACTCATATATATGAAAAAAATATGTGTATAACCCGACATAAGACTGGTACTGTTTCATACAAATCTTCAATGACCTTTTAGATGAAGGTTCATCTAATATATTTTATATAGTCCTGCACAACTATCACATTGTTCATCCAGGAGCATACTGCAACTTCTCTTGCTTACTGAATTATGCTCTTTGTTACTTTCTGTATGCTACAGGAAGGTATTAAAATATTTCAAGTTCCTATAACTAGAAAATATTTTACTGTTAGCTTTCAAAGGTATGTTTGCTAAGTATAAAATTCAAAGAAGATAGATCTTTCCTTTTTTAGTCCTTTAGTGTAGTTTGTTACACACTTGGTCCTTTTTTTTTTTTCTTCACTTTCTAATGTGAATAAGATGCTATTTAATTTTGTTCTTCCATAGCTAATATTTTTATGTGCATGATTTAATCATTTTTTCTTTTTATTTTCATATATATATATGTGTGTGTGTGTGTGTGTGTGTGTGTGTGTGTGTCTGTGTGTGTATGTGTGTATTTTTAATAAAACAACCCAACACAGATCAACTGTTCACAATAGAAGTGATTTAGCCACAGTTCTTGACGTGAGCCATACACAGCTCAGTATGTTAATTTCACCTTACTTTATATACCTCCATTTTTATACTTTTCTGCTAGATGGTTAAGACCTAGTTAAAGCAAGACCTATATAACAAGAAATGTAACTTTTGTATCACATGAGTTCAGTCAGGTACCCTCAGGGTTTATCCTCTAACCCTGTACCACACTTTGTAGATCCCTACTCAGTGTCAGCCTTGTGGATGAGTCATGGCCATTGCTTGACCAATTTGCTCTCTGTGGAAGCCTGAGAGAATGTTTTCTCTCCATGTGACTCTCCTTAGGCACACTATACATCATTGTTCGCATTCCTCGGTGGCCCCATAATCTCCGTGATCAGAAAATTTGGGGCACAACTGAGTTACATGATGGTACACTACAAATTCTCCTATGTCCTGAGTCTTCACTGACCTTGAAAGGCTAGGGAAAAAATGTTAGCTGACCTTGCAGCCTTTTTTTATCTCGAATTTTTTATCTTAGTTTATTAAACTTCCAGAAGAGAAGTTTATTATTACCCTGCAACATATGCAGTTTGGTTTACCCACAATATTAGTCTAAATATCAGACACCATAGGCACAACATGGAACATGTATTTTCATCAAGTATCGAGATACTAAGCTCTAAGTGCACACAGAATATGAAGAAGAAAAAGAAATTTTTTAAATAGGAATTAACAATGGCATATATTTACAGATATTTAGAAGTCTACCCATATACAGCATTGTAGCAGGACTGTCTTGTGACTTTTTATCTTATTTTTCATTTATTACCCTTTAAAAATTTTATTTGAAAGACAGTATAGTAATAGTTGGTATGTCATGACAAGAAGTACATATTTAGAAGACCAGAATGACAGGCATTTGAAGCATGAACCTTCTATTACACTTTGCTAAATTCAGTGAAGTTGCTTGGTTCACAGGTATCAGTATATATAGTTAGGCGGGGGTGAGACATTTTTTTCTTTATAATAAGTCTTGGACAATTGGACAATTTCATTTTTGTGTATCTTGGTATGATGTTACTTAAATTTCTGTGAAAAAGGTACATTTTTCTTGGAAATGTGGTATTATAAGTTGAACTAAATTCAGAAATTTTAAATCTTTAAATATTTATTCCCTACTCCTTTCCACTTTGAGAATTCAATTATATGAATATTAAAGAAAAGAAAGGAGCAGTCAATGCTTAAAATTTCTGTTTTTACTCTGACTTTTTTCCTCTCTTGGATTTCTTATAACTTCTTAATTATTGTATTTTTAAACAAAACTTATACGTTTATATCTAGTAATCTGAAAAACTAATTTGCACATAGCATCATGTAATACAGCAACTATTGTTGGATTCCTATTTACTTGTTTAGTGAAATCTTGTGTCATGTAAAATGCTGTTTTCTTCTACCACTATTTTGCATTCTTTAAAAATAATAATAAAAAGTGCAAATTCAAAATAAAATAAAAAATAAAGAAAACCCTACTCAGCAGTCACCGGGTCACAGGTGAAATTAAACAACAAATTCAACAATGACTACAATTCAATGAAAATTCAACAACAAATTATCTGAATTTATGGGATGTGATGAAAGCAATTCTCAGAGGGAGATTCATAGCTGTGAACTTACACATTAAGAAAACAGAATGGGAACAAATAAACACCATAATGCTGAACCTCCAAATTCTAGAAAAGGAAGAGCAAACCAAACCCAGAGCCCAAAGATGGGAAGGAATTGTAAAAATTAGAGCAGAAATTCAATTGAGATGAAGAAAACAGTTCAAAGAATTAATGAATCAAAAATGGTTCTTTGAAAACCTAAATAAAATCAATAAGTCCCTAGCTAACCTCATCAAAAAAAAGGAAAGAAAAAAATCCAAATACAAACAATAGGGAATGAAAAGGGTGTAATCACCACAGACCCAGTGGAAATTCACAAGATTATCAATCGCTACTTTGAGAATCTATAGGACAGCAGAAATAGAAGACACAGATGAAATGGACAGATTCCTAGAAAGGTACAAATTGCTAAAACTGAAATAAAAAGATTTTAAAACGTTCAATAACCTAATAAGAGCCAATGACCTATGAAATGTAATAAAAAGCCCGCCAAAAAAAGAAAAATCCAGGGCCTGATGGATTCACACCTCAATTCCACAAGAAATTTACAAAAGATATGATCCATACACTCCTCGAACTCTTCATTGAAATTCAAAAGTAAGCAATACCCTCAAAATCATTCCTGGAGTCAAGTATTATACTGATACCAAAACCAGGGAAAAACACAACAAAAAGAGAAAACTACAAGCCAATCTCCCTCGTGAACATAAATGGAAAAATCCTCAATAAAATCCTTGCAAATAGAATACAGAAGATCATACACCACGATCAGGTAGGATTCATCCCAGGGATGCAAAGATGGTTCAATATTTGAAAATCTATAAATGTAATATACTATATTAATACAGTGAAAACTAAAAACCACATGATCATCTCAATCGACGTAAAAAAGGATTTTGACAAAGTCCAACACTCATTCACGTTCAAATTCCTACAGAAAATTGGAATAGAAGGCCTATACTTCAATTTGATAAAAATCATCTGTGATAACACAAGGGCTAATATAATTCTAAATGGGAAAAACTGAAATCATTTACTCTCAGATCTGGTACAAGACAAGGTTGTACTTTATCACCCCTCCTATTCAATATAGTTCTGAAATCATTAGCTAGAGACATTAGACAAAAGAGAGAAATAAAAGGAATTAGAATAGGTAAAGAAGAAGTTATCATTATTTTCAGATCACATGATACTTTTCTTGGAAGACTCAAAAAATTCCACCATGAAGCTACTAGAATTGATAAACAACATAGTTCCTAAAATTTATTTGGTACCAGAAAAGATCTAGAATAGCAAAGGCAATCCTGGCCAACAAGACAAGGAAGGAGGCATCATAATTCCTGATTTGAAATTATACTACAAAACTACTGTGATAAAATCAGCATGCTATTGACAATGAAATAGATCTGAGGATCAATGGAATAAATGAGAAGATGCAAAGGCCTCTATGAACACTCAGGCACCTGATCTTTGACAAAGGGACCAAACATGCATACCGGAAGGAAGACAGCATCTTTCACAAATGGTGCTGTAAAAACTGGCTCTCTACATGCCGAAAATTAAGTTTGAACCAGGTCTATCACCATGCACTATGCTAAAGTCAAAATGGATTAAAAATCTAAACATTAAAACAGAAACAAGCAATGTCCTGGAATAGAAAGTAGGAGGAACTCTAGAAAACATAAGGATAGACAAAAGCTCATAAACAAAAATCAAATCACATGGGTAATGCTAGAAAGAATTAATAATTGGGACCACCTCTTATTGAGAAGTTAATGAACATCAAAAGAAATTCCCAACAAAGTGAAAATACAACCCACAAATTTCAAAAATATCTTAACTAACAAGCACTCAGACAAAGATCTACTCTCTAGAATTTATAAAGAACTAAAAAATATTAAGGCCCTTAAATTTAAAGACCCAATCCAGAAGTGGGCATCCGAGATGAATACACACTTCTCAGAGGATGACATAAAAGAAGCAATAAATATATGAAAAAATGCTTCACATCACTAGCCATCCATGAAATGCAAATTAAAACAACTCTGAGATATCATCTCACCCCAGAAAGAATGGTTATCATAAAGAAATCAACCAATAACAAATTTTGGATAGGATGTGGGGAAAAGGGAACCCTTCTCCATTGCTGGTGGGAATGTAGACTGGTGCAACAATTATGGAATTCAGTTTGGAAACTCCTTAAAAAACTAGGACTGAAAATCCCATTCGAGCCACCTATCCCCTACTAGGAATTTTCCCAGAAGAACTGAAAATGTCTATAGTATGATACATGTCTACCTATGTTTATAGCAGCAAAATATGTGATAGCCAAATCTTGCAAACAACCAAAATGCCCATCTCGTGAGGAACAGTTGAAAAAGAGGTGGTATTTTTACACAATGGAGTATCATTCAGCTATAAAAAATGATAAACTTAAAGCCTTCATATTTAAGTGGATTCCACTTGAAGGTATACTTATAAGCAAAATAAAGCAGATCCCCACATGTTTGAATATCATATAGTCGCCCTAGCATAAGAACTCAAACAAAGAAATACAAATAGAAAAGTATAAGACAATTAAAAGGAAAGTGAGAACTTGAGGATTGGACAATGAAGAGAGGGCAAAGTGGATTAAAGATCTAAACATTAAAAGACTAAAACATTAAAGATCTAAACATCTAAATATTAAAAGCTGGGAAATATGACGGGGACAAAGCCACACATTTATACATACAAGATGGGTTAGGCAATGATCCTGAGAAACATCAGCAAGGTTTGGAAATTAGCAGTTCATTGGTAGGATTCTCACCCTGACTAACTATACATTCTGATACTGTGAACCAAGCAACTGCACTGAAGATAGCAACGTGTAATAGACAGGTCACTCTTGGAATGCCTGTCATTCTGCTCTTCGAAATACTTATTTCTTGATTATTACCATACTACCTCTCAAGTAATTTTTTTAATTAAGGGTAATAAATGAAAAGCAACACGAGAAAAAAAATCACAGGACTGTCCTGCTACAATGCTGTATATAGATTTCTAAATTTCTGTGATCAAGAAGAGTTGATCACAGTTGTTGATTCTTGCAAGTCTTTCCAGTGCGAATATATGTTTGTTCATGAACTCTTTATCTACCCCTATGTCTTCAAGAGTTCCTCCTACTTTCTTTTCCTGGAGATTGAGTCTTTCTCTTTTAATGTTTAGATCTTTAAACCATTTTAACTTTAGCTTACTGCATGGAGATAGACCTGGTCAAGTTGTCGTTTTCGGCACGTAGAAAGCCAACTTTTTCAGCACCATTTGTTAAAGAAGCTATCTTTCTTCCAGTAAGCTTGTTTGGCCCCCTTGTCAAAGATCAAGTGGCTGAGTGTGTTTCTAGATGCCTCTGAGTCTTCTAATCTATTCCACTGATACTCAGGTCTATTTTGTTGCCAATACCATGTTGATTTTATCACAGTGACTTTGTAGTATAATTTCAAGTGAGGAATTGTGATGCCTTCTGTCTTGTCTGTATTGGCCAAGATTGCCTTTACTATTCTAGGTCGTTTTTGGTTCCAAATAAATTTTAGGAACGATTTCTCTATGTCTGGGAGGTATGTTGGTGGCAGTTTGATAGGGATTGCATTAAATCTGTACAGCAATTTTAGGAGTGTGGCCATGTTCACGATGTTGGTTCTTCTTATCCAGGAGCATGGATAAGGAGATTTCCATTTTCTGAAATCCTGTATAATCTCTTTTCTTAGGTTGTTGTAATTTCCCATGAAAAGATCTTTGACTTCCTTGGTTAAGTGAATTCCCAGGTATTTTATTTTCCATGGTGCTATTGTGAAAGGTATTGTTTCTATTGTTTCTATTTCACTGTGCTTGTGTAGAGGAATGCTATTGACTTTTGAGTATTGACTTTCGACCTGCTATGGTACTGAATTTCCATATTAATTCTAGTAGCTTCCTCATGTAATTTTTTGGGTCTTCCAAGTAAGGTATCATGTCATCTGCAAATAGTGATAATTTAAATTCTTCTTTACCTATTCTTATTCCCTTGATTTCTCCTTCTTTTGTAATGGCTGTTGCTAATGATTCCAAAACTATTTTGAATAGGATGGGTGATAAAGGACATCCTTGGCTTGTACCTGATTTAAGAGAAAAGATTTCAGTTTTTCTCCATTTAGGATTTTATTAGGTTTTGGGTTGTCATGGATGGCTTTTATCAAGTTAAGGTAGAGTCCATCTATTCCAATTTTCTGTAGGACTTTGAACATGAATGAGTGTTGCACTTTGTCAGAAGCTTTCTCTGCATCAATTGAGATGATCATGTGGTTTTTAAATTTCAGTCTATTAATATACTGTATTATATTTATAGATTTTCGAATATTGAACCATCCTTGCATCCCTGGGATGAATCCTACCTTGTCATGGTGTATGATCTTCTTGATGATTTGCTGTATTCTGTTTGCTAGGATTTTATTGAGGATTTTTGCATCTATGTTCATGAGGGAGATTTTAATTGTGTCTTTCCCTGGATTTGGAATCAGGGAAATACTTGCCTCCAGAAATGATTTTGGGAGGACTGTTTCCTTTTCAACTTCATTGAAGAATTTGAGGCGTGTAGGGATTATATCTTCTATCAATTTCTTGTAGAATTCAGCTATGAATTCATCAGGACCTGGACTTTTCTTTGTTGGCCGGCTTTTTATTACATTTCGTATCTCATTGGCTGTTACTGGCTTATTGAGAGGTATTATATCATTTTGATTCAGATTTGGTAATTTGTACCTTTCTAAGAATCTTTCAATTTCATATGTGTCTTCTATTTGATGAGCATAAAGATTCTTGCACCCTTGTCATTCCTCATTGCTTGTATTTGAATTTTTTCTTTCCTCTTTTTGATGAGGTTGACTAGAGGCTTATCAACTTTATTTAGTCTTTAAAAGAACCAGCTTTTTGATTTGTTGATTTTTTGAACTGTTTTCCTCTTCTTAATTGAATTAATTTCGCCTCCAATCTTTATAGTTTCTTCCTGACTTTGGGCTCAGTGTTTGGTTTGCTCTTCCTTTTCTAGATGTCGGATTTGCAACATTAGGGTGTTTATTTGTTCTTGTTCTGTTTTTCTAATGTGTGAGTTCATAACTATGATTTTTCCCTTTGATAACTGTTTTCATCACATGTTCTGTCTTAAATTCCGGTAAGTTGTGGTTGAATTTTCATTGAATTGTAGATATTGTTGAATTTCTTGTTTAATTTCTCCTGTGACCCATTGATTGCTGAGTAGGGTGTTATTTAACTTCCATGTATTTAGCTGGTTTTTCTGGTTTCTGTTGTTGTTTATTTCCAGTCTCATTGCACTGTGGTTGGATATTAAGCATTGGATAATTTCTGGTTTCTTACATACACTGACATATGACCTCTGGACTAGTATGTGATCTATTTTGGAAAATGACCCATGTGAAGCTGAAAAAAATGTGTATTCACCTGTCATTGGGTGTAATACTCTGTATATGTCCACCAGGTCCATTTTTTCCAAGCTCTGGTTCAGTTCTGCTACTTCCTTGCTCATTTTTTGTGTGGTTGACCTATCTTTTTGAGATAAGGGGGTGTTAAGGTCTCCTGTTAAGATAGTGGACTTCGATATTAGGTTTTTCATGTCCATTTAGATTTGTCTTACACAGTTAGGTGCTCCTGTGTTTGGTGCATATATATTTATTAGTATTACCTCTTGAATGTTTCCCCTCACCAATATATAGTCACCTTCTTTGTGCTGTTTGATCATTCTTGTTTTGAAGTTGAGACTGTTCTGTCTGAGAACAGAATTGCTACTCCTGCTTTCTTCTGAGGTTCTGGGGCATGTACTATTGTTTCCATCCCTTGACTTCAAGCTCATGAATGTATTTTTCAGTTAAGTGTGTTTCTTGTATAAAGCATATTGTTGGATTTTGTTTCCTAATCTATTTTGCCAGTCTATATCTCTTAATTGGTGAATTGAATCCATTTACATTGATGGTTATAATTGAAATATGTTGACTTCTGATTTTCATGATACTTGCCTGCTATTCTTTACTCCTTTTAATCATGTGTTTAATTGTTTGCCCTGTTTAGTGGGTTCCTTCAGTTCTCATTCATGGAGATCTATTCATTGTGCTCTCTGACGAACATCTTTCAGTAGCCTGTGTTGCAAAAGCTTTGCCATCATGAAATTCTTTAGTTGTTCCTTGTCATGGAAGTATTTCACTTCTTATTCAAACTTGAAATAGAGTTTTGCAGGGAGCTTGCCGCCCAGCTGTAGCTGCTCCCGGGGAAGACTCTCTTCCCGATCAGGGGTGCGGAGCCATGTACATAAAGCAGGTGATTATCCAGGGTTTTCGAAGTTACAGAGATAAAACAATTGTACAATTGTAAATCCTTTCAGTTCAAAGCATAATGTTATCGTGGGAAGAAATGGATCTGGAAAAAGTAACTTTTTTTCTGCAATTCAATTCGTTCTCAGTGATGAGTTCAGTCATCTTCGCCCAGAACA
Organism: Ctenomys sociabilis; assembly: GCA_004027165.1. NCBI lineage: Eukaryota > Metazoa > Chordata > Mammalia > Rodentia > Ctenomyidae > Ctenomys > Ctenomys sociabilis. Next base: position 23,324 of record PVKA01033463.1, read on the forward strand.
GCGTTTGGCTCTGTTACATATTGATAAAGAGGAAGTTTCACTTCGAAGAGTTATTGGTGCCAAAAAAGATCAGTATTTCTTAGATAAGAAGATGGTCACAAAAAATGATGTGATGAATCTCCTTGAAAGTGCTGGCTTTTCTCGGAGCAATCCTTATTATATTGTTAAACAAGGAAAGATCAATCAAATGGCAACAGCCCCAGATTCCCAGAGACTAAAGCTATTAAGAGAAGTAGCTGGTACTAGAGTATATGATGAGCGAAAAGAAGAAAGCATCTCTTTAATGAAGGAAACAGAGGGAAAGCGTGAAAAAATCAATGAGTTGTTAAAATACATTGAAGAGATATTACATACTTTAGAGGAAGAAAAGGAAGAATTAGCTCAGTATCAGAAGTGGGATAAGGTGAGACGAGCCCTAGAATATACCATTTATAATCAGGAACTTAATGAGACTCGTGCTAAACTAGATGAGCTTTCTGCTAAGCGAGAAACTAGCGGAGAAAAATCTAGACAACTAAGAGATGCCCAGCAAGATGCAAGAGATAAGATGGAGGATATTGAATGGCAAGTTAGAGAATTGAAAACGAAGATTTCAGCAATGAAAGAAGAAAAAGAACAGCTCAGTGCTGAAAGACAAGAGCAAATTAAGCAGAGGACCAAATTGGAGCTTAAAGCCAAGGATTTACAAGATGAATTAGCAGGCAATAGTGAACAAAGGAAACGTTTATTAAAAGAGAGGCAGAAGCTGCTTGAAAAAATAGAAGAAAAGCAGAAAGAGCTGGCAGAAACAGAACCTAAATTCAACAGTGTAAAAGAAAAAGAAGAGCGAGGAATTGCTAGATTGGCTCAAGCTACCCAGGAAAGAACAGATCTTTATGCAAAGCAGGGTCGTGGAAGCCAGTTTACATCAAAAGAAGACAGAGATAAATGGATTAAAAAAGAACTCAAGTCTTTAGATCAGGCCATAAATGACAAGAAAAGACAGATTGCAGCTATACATAAGGATTTGGAGGACACAGAGGCAAACAAGGAGAAA
>PVKA01033464.1:0-24396 GCA_004027165.1 Ctenomys sociabilis
GTGACGGGCAGCTTACTCCCTGGGAAATGTATCTCAGGCACAACGGGCCTGGAGTTCTACACTCACTGCCCTTTGATGCCCAGAGAATCGGGGAGATTCCCACTCAATCAGTGGGCTTTAGGTCAGGGGATCCGGGGAGGTGTTGGGGACAGGGATCCGTGAAGCGCGTGTGGGAAGAAGCCAAAGGCTCTCCCTCAGATTCACCACACTTCTCACTGCTCTGGGAAGCCTGGTGAGTCCTGTAAATTCGCTCTCACTGGGAGAGCTTGGCGCGGGATCCAGGAGGCCGCTGGAGTCAGCCACTGTCTCTGGCCGGTCTCAGGAGCTGGGCGGGGGCGGGCGGGATGGAGCAAGATGGCGGAGTTGGCCGCGCTGTCTCTGGCCGGTCTCAGGAGCTGGGCGGGGGCGGGCGGGATGGAGCAGGACGGCGGAGTCGGCCGCGCTGTCTCTGGCCGGTCTCAGGAGCTGGGCGGGGGAGGAAGGTATTTCTTATTGAGTCCCAAAGCCTCGACAGAGTTGTCATCTCTTGTTTTAGCTCTAGAATATTACAGGCTCCTGCTCAAGCCCTCATCCAAACATCAACAGTGGCTGGGGAGATTCTCGCCCAGACTGGGTTACATATTTTAGCCAATTAAGGGAACACCTGGGCCAAGATAACCAGCTCTGCATATCTCAGTGAATAAGGCTGAAGGAGAGGCAAGGGGCTACATTTTTCTGGAAAGTGAAACGCGGCAATCCCCCACAACAGCCATTGCCCCTTGGGACACTCTCTGGAGTAAGTGACTCAGGCCAGGCAAGGTGTGGGTGAGGGAAGCCCCTGGCTGTGGGTGGGTGCAAGGACATGGTCGGAGCCAGTCTTTGGCTCATGTGATGGACAGAAATGGAAAATGGGGGGCACCAGAGTTGTTGGGAGGATGGGTGAGGGGATAAATAGATATCACTCTCAGGTGCAAGGAGCTGGAACTCTGGGCCTTTCCCTAGGGGATGCTGCTTAGGAGTCTGCGACTTCTAAAAATCCCTCTGCAGTGTTAATCTTAGGGGAAGAAACCCTTCATCTTAGACTGAGTCAAGTGCACTGAGACCCAGCCACAGCTTGAAGCTGAGAGTTCTTTCTTCTTGGACAGGAGATTTCCAAGGGCTCTCCTGCTTTTGAACAACACATCCAGCTTTGCATATTTTTCTAAGACTTGTTGCTTTCAGCCTCTTTGAAGTACAGTGAGAAAATATTTTTTCCATCTTACTCTTAGAAAATACTTTTAGATTTCATATCTGAGGGTTTCACTGAATGCCTGGATGCAGTGATTCACTTAATGATGGCAAGGTGGAGTCTATGGCTAATCAAGGGCTGTTTTCTAAAAATAGGCCACTATTAGTGTGCTTGACTCACCAGCAAAGGGCCACATCAAAATAGTGCTGAAAAAGGCACAGGACAGAGTCATACCTCCTTATCTTGGACTCACAGAATCTAATGGAAGATTTGAGTGTCTCAAAACATGTACAAACTGCGTGCACACACATTTTTTTTGCATGTAATTTTAGGGGGTTCGTGAACCCAAGGAAAAAGCATCTGAGCAAGAACAACAAAGAGCTACAGGAAGCAATGGATCATTTCCATTACAAAAGGATTCTTTGCTCTAAATAGGATTCACTGTGGGGTCCAAAATGCCTTCTGGTATATTCCAGTTGGCTTATTTGATTTGCAAATATTCCATTTCTGTGAGCCTTTACAGGTAAGACAGTTTTAATCAGTTCAAACCTATTCCCTGCACATTTATATCAGTGAAATAACAAATTTTAAAAACAAATATTTGCTGCATCCCTTCTCTGAGCCAGACCTGCGGGACAGACAGCAGCAGACTGTCTCGTGGGGCTGAGGCGGCTTACTACATCTCCAGCACCAAGGACAGCTCTCACCATTTGCCACAGGAAGGAGGAGGAAGCCAAACACAAAGTGCTATAAAGAAAGCCAAGTGTTAGAGTGGAGACACAAGGTGGGACAGATGGGCCAGTCTCCACAGATAGCAGGACAGGGAGCGTAGAGACCTGAGGGAAGGACATTGCAGATGGAAGACCAGTGTGTACACAAAGTGGTCCCAAGATGGAACATGGCAGTACAATCAGGGACCACGGCTGTGGAGAAGCATAGCCTTGAGTGTGGAAAGGAAAGGGAGGACACAGGACCTTTGAGGCCAGGTAAAGAGCTGCTCTTTAATCCTGGGTGCTGTAGGGAGAGGGTTATGTCGTGGAGGGCTACACTCTGATCTACGTTTCAGGACAATTTCCCTGAATGTGGTGTATAAAATATGTCATTGGAGATAGAAGAAAAAGGGGGCAGCTGAAGGCCAGCCAGTGGAGAGGAGACTGACGGTGCTGCTTGAGTGTAGGGTGGGTTGGCAGGGGTGAGAAGAGGATGGATACAAGCAGCCCCTGAACAGAGTGCCAACCAGGCATGCTCAACTCAAGGACCAGTGGCTGGTTTCTGCCTGAAAGGATGAGGCAAATAGAAGAGCTGATATGAGGGAGAAATAATAAGTTTAAAGTTAGGATTTTGTGTTTAAGTGGATGACCAGACACCCCAGTGTCCCAGCCAGGATGGAAAAGAGGCAGTGCTGTAGGAAGAGGAATCCAGGCTGGGAGAGGAACCTGAAGCTGTCATAACAATGGAGCAATAACCTAGAGAAGCAAATGGGACACAGAGAGATGACACCGGTGCCAGGGTACACATTGAACATTAGAACTGGAGCAGGCTGGTGCAGGAGATAAAGCAGGGGGTGGGCATTGGTTGTGGAGGGGGACTCTGCTCAGGCCCAGTGTCTCTGAGCTTTCCAAGATTTCTCAGGAGGCCCTCTATGCTTCTACACTCAAGCTACTGGAGCTCTGAGCCCATGCTGTGCCATCTCTACTACAGCCTGAAGAGGGCACAGTGCTTCTTCTAAAGTGCCCATCCTTCTAGATTCTGTCATTCCTTCTCTGACACTCTGCGGCAAACATTTCATCTCACACTGCTTCCAGGGCTAGATGCAGTGGACTGGCTATTCCCCTGCCTTCCAGCCCCCAAAACTGAAGAGGACATGAGTCCATCTTTTCCAATGTCCTACTGCTGTCTCTCTTTGTACTTGAGTGAAAGAGGAACAGCATCCCAGCTCCTGACCCTTTTGTGCACTGGATGGAGGCAGGGGTGAAACTATCACAACACTCTTGTGTAATTCCTGCCTGGTAGGCCTGCACTTTCTCCAGGATCTGGCAGCCTGGACAGCTTGGCATTTCTGCCCACATTACCCTTCCAATATCTACACATGTATAGTTGTAACCCTCGATCCTAAGAGGATGAAGAGTTAGAGGCAGGGTTGGCCTCAAATGGGCCCTGAAGCAGGAGCAGGATTCAGAAAGGGAGTAAGGAGGAGGCCAGCACAGTAGCAAGACCAGCAGGGAGAGCAGGGCTCTCAACACAGGGATTGATGTCAGAGTGGGTAAATGCTCTGGTTTGTACTGATAAACAGAATTGTCACATGTGCCCCCTGAGACCAGCTTGGGCTTGACATTCATGAGGCTGCTTTTGGACTAAAGGGTTCTTTTACGAAGAAGCTTCTTACACTACTGTGCTGTCCTCCTGCTACAGTGCCCCAGAGGAGCCCAAACTCACCCAGGAGGTGCGGGGCTTCTGATCTCGCCAGGGCCTAGGGCCACTCTGGGTGTGGCCAAGGGGTACTTCCAGGCCTGAGTGCAGAACCAAGAGGAGGCTTTGCACTGCAAAGTACCCAGAGCCTAGAGAACAATCAAAGAACCCCCTGGTTCAAGACAGTTTCTGTCAGGGGGTGGGCAAAGCCACCCAGAACAGCTCCATCCCATAGTGGAAATAGGACCCAGCCCAGGGGAACAGGCACAATAGTGTGCTGTATTCTTAGACTCTGCTGCACAGGTGCTGCAGTTTGGACTTTGGACTCAAGGCCTATGCCTTTAAGATTTGGTCCCCAGCATGGTCCGGCTGGAAGATGGTGCCGGCTTTAAGAGCTGAGGCTTAGTAAGAGGGCTGGGGTCACTGGCTGCATTTCCTGGGAGAAGATATCGGGAGCTCAGTCCCTTTCTCCCTCTTTGTTCCCAGCCAGAGGCAAGCAGCTTGCACCACCATTCCCTCCCTGCCATGACACGCTGCCTCACACTGGACCAGAGCCAAGTGCCAATCAACCCATTGCCCAAAGCGTCTCAAGTTGATTACCAGGTATTTGTTGTAGTAACAGAGAACTAATGCTGCTCACATACAGGTATAGACTTCCTGGGTTGAAAAAAAATTACAGTTAGCATGTTTGCAGCTTTATTTCTATTTAGAGTATGGATTTAGTTCAGAGGCTGTAGTGCTAAAGACACAGGAGATTATGGTGTAGCAGAGCTCTCGGAAGTAGGTGTGGCCTGGTAAATAGAAGATCCTGGAACTTGGCAGAACACTTGCCAAAGCCCTGCCTGTGAACTTCTCTGTGCAAGTTCCAGCCGGGCTTCAGTGGGATGGCCTGACCTGGCATCAGCTTGAGGTGTAGCTTCCAGCACCGCCTCTCAGGACCTGTGTATAGCTCTTACAGGGCTTGTAGAGATTTGGACAATATAAAAGACATGCCAAGAAGAGTTGCTATCATGGCTTTCCTCATGCCCTGCTTCCTTCAGGGTTTGCTTTTACATTTCTTTTGCCTCTTTTACTTAGCCCAAGCTTGCTCTGTAGAGACAGCTTCTCTCTCATGCTTCACTTTTACTTTTTCAAATACACTTTGCCACTGCTTTTTGCTTGATTCATTCAATTCTTTGAGAAGAGAAGAACCTGGGATCTGGTTCCAGAAGGGGAGGTGGGTATCCCAGAACCTGGTCACCTTTATTTGGTGAGCCACGTTTATTTATTTATTTATTTATTTATTTATTTATTTATTTATTTATTTATTTAGTGTGTGGCCTGAGCCTGGCATGTGGTGCTGGTGATCAAACCTCAGTGCCTGAGCCTGCTTAAGCTTGCCTAAGCAGGTGCTTTAGGCCGCTGAGCCATCTTGCCGGCCTGAGGTGAGCCTTGTTTAAAAGGAGCTACCCCAGAGCACTAAATAGGTTGTTGTATCCAGGGGTTGGCCTTTCTTTAAAGAATCTCCTGTAAGGGGCTGGGGAGATGGCTCAGTGGAATAAACACTTCCCTGGCAAGTGCAAGGGCCTGAGTTCAATTCCTGGTTCTGTTCCCTCCAAAAGAATCTCCTGTTCCCGAGAATGTACAAGCAGAGGTACCGCCTAGAAAGGCATGCTGGAAATACATTTCCGTTCTCCTTTTTCTGTGTTAGGGAACACCACGCCGGGCAGGCACATTTTAGGCTTGGGATTGCTTTCTGCTCTGTGAGAGCAAGCTGGAGCCAGGCTCCAGGGACACTGCTGAGAGAATTGTTCAGGGCAGAGAGAAAATTGGCTTAGGCAGGAGCAGCATCCATCATCTTATTTCTTGGGAGCACGAGACAAGGCTCTGTTGACTGAGCGACTGCTGTGTGTAAAACACACACACACACACACACACACACACACACACACTATCTTATGTGATCCTTCTTGAAGCTATTTTTGTTTGCAAACAACATTAGCCTGCAGACAAAAAAATCTTTAGGAGTACACTGAAAACTTTTAAAACTTATAAATGGGCTCAGCGAAGTTGCAGACTATAAGATAAATAGATAAAAACCAGTTGTGCTTCTATCCATTTGCAGTGAACACCCAAGAATAAAATTAAGAAAACAAGTCCATTTGTAATAGCGTAGGAAAGGGAAAACTTAAAGTTCAAGAGTTGAGTCTATGCATAAATTAACAGGAGACAGATCAAAATGAGAAAAAGTACGCAAAATTACCACATACACAGGGAGACCATAAGCAAGGAAGCTCGGAAGATTGAGATGCTTACACATTCTCCTCATAAGAGAGAGTGGAGAAGGGAGGTAGGTAACTTAGGGCAGAGAAATTATTTTGGAGGACATGAGTGGGCTTTCACAAGAACAGCTGAGAGCCCCACTGAAGTCCATCTGGTTGCAGAATCCCTCTTCCCTCTCTTTTGCTGTGATACACTTAAGCTTTCCTTGTTGATGAGATTCTTGAAAGGATTCCCAATCCTTTGGGAAGATGTTTAGATAGATAAGGAACTTCAGAGAAAAGACAGGAGGGCAGGGGGAGGGCAGAGAGACCTTAGTTCTGGGGTTCTAATCCCTCTCAGTCTTCATTAGGTCAAAGTACTTAATGTTTCAAAGTGCCATATTTTTTAAGGTATTGTTTTCTGAACCCGCAAGATAGCATCAAAAATAAAACTGGAATACATTTTTAATATTCATTTTATTGAGAGAGAAGTAGCAATGAGGCAATTTCAAAACAGCTTAGTAGGCCATTTACAATAATTAATACATTGCATATTATTGTCTTTGTAGCAGTTATTCATAGTAGAAGATGCAGATGTGATATCTAAGCACTCTTAGTTCAAGTCTTCCTTCTCATTGAAGTAAGAGAAAGTAGCTGTATATCTGTTATTTTGTATATACATATATATTTTTTTACTACAAAATGGTCTTTCATTTATATCCCCCTTCTTGTTTACTTTTGTCAGAGATGTGTATTCCATTGCCATTCATATATTGCAGGTGCATGAATTCAGCAAAGTAATCCAATGTAGTCCAGTAGTCTATAATAGTAGTGGGTTATCCGCATGACTGGCCGTGTCAGAAGTTGTTGACTTGAGCCTTTCACAGCTCAGCATAGTAATATAAAACCAGAATACATTTAACTCAAGAAGTGAAGGAACTCAACATTGAAAAAAATCACAGAATATTGTTGACAGAAACTAAAGTAATGAACACAACTTATGTTCACGGACTTGAAGGTAATACTATAAATTGGGCAAAATCTTTATAAATTCTGGGTGATTTTTCTTTGGCTGAAATTAACAGACTAATTTTAAAAATTCATAGAGAAATTTAAGGGACCCAGAATAGCCAAAATTATATTGAAAAAGAAAAATAAAGATAGGAGACTTACATTTCCTCTTCTCATGTTTAATATAATGTTACAGTACCAAGAAAATATAATATTGGCATAAGGATAAACATAAAGATTAATAAAACTGAGGGTCTAGATATAAATCTTCTTATGGTCATTGATCTTCACCAAGGGTTAAAAGATAATTCAATGGGGGAAGAAGTCTTTGGTGTTGGAACAACTGGGTATTCATATGCAAAATTCTTTCTTCACACAACATATAAAGATAAACTTCAATGCATCCAAATTGTTAAAACTAAAATGATAAAACTCTGCGGGAGAAAGCACAGAGGCAAATGATCATTACCTTATGTTAGAATGGTCCTATGTAGGACATCAAAAGTAGAGGAACAAAGGAAAAAATTAAAAATTGCACAGAAATTAAAACTTTTGTTCTTCTAAAGATATAGCCAAGAAAATGAAGACAACTTACAGAACACAACACAATATTTGCAAGTTATGTATCTGATAAGGGACTTATGTCTATAACACATGAAAACACTTATAATTCAGTAAAAAAACGTACAACTCAATGTTTTTAAGCCAAATGATCGCAGCAGACATTTCTCTAAGGAGGATATAGGAAAACTAAGAAGTGAATGTAAAAGCGTTGAACGTTATTAGTCCTCAGAAAAAAATGTAACCAATATCACAATGAGGTGCTACCTCACACTCCGTGGGATGGCTAAATTAAAAAAAAAAGATTATAACAAGTGCAGTAAGGGTGTGAGGGAATTGGACACCTTGCACACTATAAATGGCAGCATTGTTTTAGAAAAATCTTTCAGTTACTGAAAAAGATAAACACAGAGTTACAATATGACCCAGTAATTTTACCTAAAGATATATATCCATGAAAACTAAAAAAACACACATCTGCATAAAAACTTGTTTGAAGTATGATGAATAACAGCTAAAAGTGGAAGCGACGCGTGTGTCCACCAGTTGAGTGGGTCAGTCAGATGCGATGTGCACCTGTGTATGAAGGCATGTGCCTCCGCAGAACTGTCCCCCACGTCACCGTCCTGTCGTGCTTCTCCGTATCATCTCATCTCCTCTACTACCAGGCCCAATCTGTTTTCTATCCTTATAATTTCCCTTTTCTGGAATCAGAGAATATTGCCCAAACAATCCCTTAATAATATTTTGTTCTATTATTATAAATACAGCGGTACCTTGATACTCCTTGTTAATGGCCTTGGGAGAGAAGACCAGGCCCAACAATGATGTACACCAAGCAGAGCACTCTGGCTGGAAAGGGTTGCAAGTAATGAAACAGTTGACACCAAGTTCTAGCTGGTACAAGGAGTACCAACCACACAACTGCTACCAGTAAAAGGAGTTTTTGCCAAAACGGACTCAGTACCTAGATAGGACTGTGAATGTCAATACATGTTTTATATTTTATTTTTTGGTACTGGAGATGGAACCCAAGTCCTTACACTTGCCAGGCAGGTGCTGTACCACTGAGCTATGTCCCTAGCCCAATACATGTTTTAAAATGTGGTAGATCCATACAATGGACTATTATCCTTAGAATGAAATGGAGTATGTACTGATACTCAAGACAATAAGAATGAGCCGTGGAAATATTGTGGGAAGTGAAGAAGCAAACAAACACACACAAAAAAAAAGACTTCTTTTTTAATGAGTCTCTGTATATATGAAATGAGTAGAACAGACAAATCCTTAGGAGAAGAAAGTAGATTAGGTGGCTGGTTGGGTGACAGAGGAATGGGGAATGACTGCTAGCAGATACAGGATTTCTTGGAATTAGGAAAAAATTCTACAATTAGTTATACTGATAGCTACAGAATTTGAAAACTATCCAAAACTAACGAATTGTATATGGGAGGTAGATGAAATGTGCAGTATGTGAATGATATCTCAAAGCTGTTAAAAAAAAAAGCTATTATACACATAGAAATAAATTTACCAATACAGGTGTTATGTAAGGATAAATGAAAGCATCTGGGTTTGCTGTTTTTTTAAAACCATAATCTTATCCTACAAATTTATTGCTTAAAACTTTTATTGGACTATTTGAGTTATTTCTATTTCATTTTATCTGTTTAACCATCATTGGTGGTAGATTTTGAGGATTAGATTCAAATTCATAATGCATAAGGATTTTATTGTTAATATTTGTAGAGTTTGCAGTTTATAGTCCTTTTCATTTCTGATTTTATACTTTCTTTCTAAAATACATCAGTCTGACTGGACTGATCTCTCATTGATCTTTTCATTGATCTACACTGATCTTTCAAGGACTCATCATTTGCATCCATTAATTTTTTCAAATCATTTTTTTATTTTCAATTTCATGAATAATAGGTTTTTACTGGTTCCTTCTTTCAGGGTTGATTTTGTCCATCTCCCCTACCCCGTATGGTGTAAGGTGCACAGTTGTTTTGAGACAATTCTTGTTTTACAGTCTAAACATTTAACCTAGTAAGTTTCTCTCACTTTAGTTATGTCTCATAATTTTTTATTTGTTCTATATTTCTTTAATTTCAACATATTTTCTAATTTCCTTTTCCCAAATGTGTTAACTTTTCTAGTGTTCGCAGACTCTTCTAATATCATTTCATTGTTGATTTCTTGTACAATTTCACTATGGTCAGAAAATACACTTTCTATAATTTCAATCCTTTGAAATGTATTAAGGCTTGATTTATGATTTCATAATGTGGTCCATTATAGTAAATGTCCCATGTGCATTTGAAAAGAAGATGTAATCTACTGCTGTTGTGTATGGTGTTTTATAAATGCCAGTCAATTGAAATAGTGTAATTTTATTCTTTTATCTTTGTTAATTTTGTGTCTATTATTTCTATATATTACATAGAAAGGAATGCTGCAGTGTGCAAAGAAAGTGGAGAAAAAGGAATTCTGCCAACCCCTGTCTTAATGATGCTCTTATACATCATTTACATTTAATGCAATTATTGGTACACTTGGAATTAAGATTTCCATTTATTTCATTATTTTTTATTTGCTCCCTGTGTTTTTCCTCCCATTTTCTCTTTCCTACATTTAATATTTTAGTATTCCAGTTTAAGTTATCTAATGGGTTTTTGAAATTATCTTTCTATGCATAACTTTTCATTTATTTTATTTTTTTTTGAGACAGAGTCTCAGTATCTAGTTCAGGCAGAGTCAGCAACTCTGCTTCCTCAGCCTTCTAAGGCTTGTGCCACCACTCCCAGTTCGTATATAACTTTTCTTTTTTTTTTCTTTTTTTCTTTTTTTGTCTTTTTGAGACAGGGTCTCACTATGCAGTTCAGGCTGGCCTTAAGCTCACTTTGTAGCTCAGGCTGGTCTCGAACTCACAACAATCCTCCTGCCTCAGCCTCCCGAGTGCTGGGATTACAGGCATGCGCCACCATGCCCGGCTTCGTATATAACTTTTCAATGTTCATATGTATATTTTGGTTTTCACAATCTATTTAAGATAAATACTTTACAATTCAAGTCAGATACAGAAACCTTACTGCCATACAGGTCTCCTTACTCTTCCACTTTCTGTTGCAATTTCCTTGTGTATTACATCTACACACTGTGAAACCCTTTTATTTTTACTTATGTATTTGGCACAGGGTCTCACTCCACAGCTTGCTCATAGTGACTGTTTTCAGTCTCCCCAGAGTTGGGATTACAGGCATCCACCACCACACCTAGACTTGTTCACGGGCTCAGTGTGACCTGAGGGCGGGGCTGATGCTGCATTTGGGACCAGGGATCAAATCCTCGTCCCTGCACTTGCCAAAGCAGGCACTTAGCCTGCTGAGCTGTCTCACCGGCCCTTGAAACCCTTTTAAATGGTGTCATAATCAGTTTCTAATCATCATACATTTTAAAGAACTCGAGAATAAGTATGACTGTTACCCAAGTGGTTGCTATTTCTGTTCATTTCTAATGTCCCACATTTCCTTCTTCCGTCATTTTCCCCTCCTCTTTTTCCTCGTTGTTTATCTCGGGTGGTCCAGCAGAGACAGCACAGAATCACGCAAGATAAAGAAAAATCGATTCCATGGCTGCACAGCTGCTCAGACTTGGTGTATCACGCCATCTTCTGGACAGTCTGTGCGACCATACTTTGGGTTTTTGTTTTGTTTCGTTTTTTGAATGAGGAACCTGTTACTGGGTTGTGACTGAACCGAACGGCTTAGCCGCGAATGTCTTGAGCCTGCTGGGCCTGACACGCCTATCTGAAGGAGGAGAAGCTGAATGACTCCCCAGACAAAGAGCTCACAAAACCTCTCTGTCCAACTGAGAAGGGTATATACTCGAGGGCTCTTTGGCGGACCTTAGGAACATTGCAGCTTGCCAGGAATTATCACCAATCATGGCCCCACAGCAAAGCCACTGACTCCGCGGTGTCCTCAATACGCAAGGTGTCCCTAAAGTCCTGGGTCTGGATCGCAGAAGGCTTGGCCGCATGGAAACCTGTAGAGCCTACTGCAGTACAGCTGTAGCTCAGGGGCAGCGGAACTTGTTATAGTTACCCCTGCAGCCCAAGGGCTCAGTAGACCTCTGGTGGGCCTTGCCGCGTGTTGACCAGCTCCTTAGCAGTCTGAGCGCAGGCTCCATTCACTTCTCTGTGGGGCAGCTGGTGTCCCCGATGAAATGTACCTGGTAAGGGTTCTCTAAGACTGGTTGCTGCACTGCCCCAGCCACAGCGTCTTGGCGTGAGTCCACTTCCAGTGGTGACTTGTGCCCGGCAGAGCGATTCTAGAAGCACAGTCCTGAAGCCGCAGCACTTCCAACCCTGGTTTCTTTCCCAGTTGCCTGCTATTGATTGCTTCTCAGAGTCCTCGCGCAGCTGCTGCCCGATGCTGTCCAGGGTTTATGGTGGGCCAGGCAGGGCTGAGTGTGTTTGTTCCATCTCACTTAGAAGTGGAGGAGGGATGGATGTTAGCAGGCAGAGAGGAGATGTGCCCAAAGGAGCTCAGCACAGGGGCAAAGGCATAGAGCTGCGAACACAGGATGGGTTCTGGGGACAAGAACAGCTGTCTGACTGAGGAGAACGGCAGGACAGAGGGCTTGGCCTGAGCCCAGGGGGTCCAGGGAGGAGTATGTGCTGGGCTGGGCAGCAGTTGTGGAGGTGACCCAGAGAGAGAGCTGGGGAGGAGCTGTGCTTCAGGGCTCCATGTGTGCTGTCCCCTCCATTTGGAAGGTTCTTTCTGTGTTTTCACCCAGCCAACCCTTTCTCAGCTTTTGACTCTCAGCTCAGCTCTCTGGTCCTGAATGTGCATCTGGCTGGCTTAGACCCAGGACCCCCAGATTTCTCTACTTTCCCATACATCTCTTATTATGTTGTCAATCTTAATCACTTGCAGTGGTATGTCCTGTGTGTTTTCCCTGCCCTACTGTGAGACTACCAGCTGACCTCCACTTGTACCTTGTTCATCGCTAAGGGCACTTGGCCTTGGAAAGTTGGTCAGCCAGCTGTAGGACAACACGCTCCTCACCACCATTGCATGGGGCTCTAGCATTCCAAAGAGGAAGTGTGTGGCCCTTACCCACCATTGTTGGCCCACACAAAGGCAGAAGCTCAGTGTTAATGTACTGCCTCAATAGGGACTGGCCAGCAGCATGCACATGCATGCGTGTGCACATGCGTGCATGCATGCTTGCGTGTGTGTGTGTGTGTGTGCATGTTGATGTGTATAGAAGAGGTAAGTGGCAGAAAATCTCTCTAGGATTCACTAAAATAGTCCAAGGAAGTCTCAATGACCTTGCAACTGGGAACTAAGGGGCAAGGCTGGTCTCTACAGTGGAAGCAGACACTGCCTGGACTTTAAGCCCCACAGATGAGGAGATGCCAACGTGGGGCCTTCTGACCCTTGCTAACCTCCCACACGCTGCAGAGAGCCTGGCTGCCCAGTGCTCCCTGCACCCAAGAGACCAGCAGGCTGGTGGCAGAAAAGCTGCTGACCACATCTGGGTCAGGCCTAGGCCTGGGCTTTACTTCACTCTTTCCCACACTATTCGCACCTGAAACCAGGGATAGAAGGCTTGAGAATCCTGGTGGAGCTACTGACTCAAGAGAGCCCTCCTGAGCTCCAGAGGACCTCTGGATGAGGATCTCAGATCCTCCAGGCAGTTCCTCCATCAAGCTTGGTTTTGCACACCTGAACTTTCACTGGCTGTGGCCTTAGAAGATAGAGACCCATGGTAAGACTGTGGCCAGAAAACATCTTGCTGCTGCCTCACCTGCCTGGAGCCATTTGGAGAGCAGCTGGGATCCTGCCTCCTCTGGAAGAGACAGCCTAGCTGGGAGGGACCCCCGGGGGAGGCCTCTGGGTCTCCTCTGGTATTCACTTACAGGAAGAGCAGGCAGGAAACAGGCCCTTTTCTGTCTTTCGCAGGGCCAAGGACCTAATCCTAGCTCAGGGAGACCCAAACCTTTTAACCTCCAGGCCATCCTTATCTCGGTGTTGGCCCAGACGGTTGCCTGCTTCCACGGTACTTCCCCCCAGAGGGCGCTCCGTCCATAGTTTGGCCTCTGCATTTTCCGGCCCAGGCTGCAGTAAGGTCTGGTGGAAAGTCAGAAACAATGGAGAGAATTGCTTGTTTTTCTAAGAAAGCTTCCAGACCTCCTTCCCTGAGGACTCCAGCTCCCACAAAACACCTCTGGAGTGCAGCAAATCCGAGCTAGGAAACTTGTGTGGGGCCGTGGGGCTGTGGGGCCCATTTTATCCCTTGACGCAGAAGGTACTCAGTATGTACTTCAGATAAAACCCGCAGGGCTGGGCCCTTGCACGACTCCCCGTTTCTCCTGCCCTGTCCCTGCCGCTGCCCCTCCAGGCACCTCTCTTGCACCTGAGCCCATCTGCTCCTGGAACCTGTGTGTGGTGGCCTGAGCCTGAGTCTCATTGCTCCCCTTCCCTACTCCCTACCCTGGCCCCAGCATACCCTTCCCAGGTGGCTGTGAGGAAGCCCAGGAAATAGTTCTGAATATGCTGCACTGATATGCCGTTATTTCATGCCACAGGGATAGCAGAAGGGGCTTTCCTTGAGTCTCCTTGGATTGAAAGTGATGGATCTTCCACATACAACCCTGTGTCATGAAAGCCCCCCTAGAGCTCTTTTCAGGGACCATCAACGTATCACATGAAGAAGGGACTCTGGTTTTACATCCGGTGCTGACACGCTGTCTCCTATTTTTGTCTGGCCTGTTCCTCTTTCCATAATTACTCTCCCCAGGCTGTTTACGTGTTCAGGAGCCCATAGCTCTGATGAAGAATGCACATAAACCTGTAGGTT
The DNA here is from genome assembly GCA_004027165.1 of Ctenomys sociabilis. Taxonomy (NCBI): domain Eukaryota; kingdom Metazoa; phylum Chordata; class Mammalia; order Rodentia; family Ctenomyidae; genus Ctenomys; species Ctenomys sociabilis. The sequence continues at coordinate 14,302 of PVKA01033464.1, forward strand.
ACACTGGGCTCTCTGGTATTCACTTTAGCAGTGTCCCTTTCCAACCACACATAATAATAGACAAGAAATGCGCGACATTGGGTTTTGTTCATGGTCAGTTTTTCAGGGGATGGAAGCTGCAGGTTAAGGGGTAGGGCTCCCTCCATCCCTTCAATACATATTTTCTGATACTTGGGTCAGCTCTAAGCCCATGCTGAATTTCCCAAAATGAAGGGGGTCAGGGTGGCTTGGGCAGTCTCCCTTAGATGAGGCTTGGTGAACACATTTATTGGGGACTACAGTGTGTGAGGGACTAAACAGTTGTTTCTCGCTGGACTTTGGCTCTGAGCTCTTCCTACTTTAGCACAAGCAGTATTTAATGGAAGAGTGAGCCTGACGCAAGTGTACCTGCTCTGTTCTGGCTCTGGGAGTCATTGCCTGGGATCACATCCTCAGCTCCTACCCATGGCTTTCACTGCAGCTCAGAGCATCAGAACCAGGCTTAGAAAGTGTGGGGGACCACCTGAGTAGCTCTCCTTGAAAGAAGAGCAACTGTCTCCATTTTGACTGAGTCTGATCCTATTTCCTCATATTGTTATGTACAGAGCTGGCTAGGACTTCTATTTATCCTTCAGTTGGCCTTAAGCAATGTGTATTGGTCTAGCTGAGGTGCTGGTGATAGTCTTTGAAGGTGGCATGCGTGTGTCCTGGTAAGCCTGCTGCTCCTTAATGTGATCCGGGTGGAAACAGGATGGTAGAGCTAATGCTCCACGCTGCCAGCTGGGATTGAGCCTGGAGATAGAGGCTATGACTTCCTGGGGCTTGAAAGACTACATCAAAGCTGAAGCTCTAGACTTCCCAAAACATTAAATACTATATAATGCAGATTACTCTCTCTGCATATCCTCTCTGCATATGGCAGAGGTAAATGTAGGCCCCACACCTAGCTCAGCTCACAGTAGTCACCTACTTCCCACAATTCTCAGTCCTCAAGCCACTCCCCCACTGAATAAAAACTGGGTGAGGCCCTGGGTCGCTCTCTTGTTTCTGGAAAGCCTTGGCAGGACTTAGAGCCCCTGGACTCCCCGATGATTAAAAGTATAATTTAGTGTCCTCATTTTCACTGTGGGTTGCATGGAAAGTGGTAGATTGGAATCAATTTGACGGGATTCCAATAACATAACTTTGGGATTACAAATATTGGTTTCTTGGACTGAGACGAGGACCAGGAAATGTCTCCTACAAGAAAGGGCTGAGGGGACACAAGCACAAAAACATGTTGGGGGGTCTGGGGGGCTAAGAAGGTCCCCAAGAATCTCCCTTACCTATACCTCTCCTAACACCCGCCTCCTGACCATGTCTATGCCAGTTCATCAACTGTCTGTCAGCTGGACTGAGAGACACCTCACAGACCAGCAAAGCCCACTCTGCTGTCTGGCTGGGTCATGGAGGTGTGACCTAAGGCTGCATTGACTCCCTCGTCCCTGTCACTCTAGCACCATTCCTGTTTCCCAGCTATCACGGCTAAGAAGCTTGCTTGGCCTTGCCCTTCCCTTCCACCCTGGTGCTTCTGCCTGGGAACTAGCTGACCAAGACGGAGCCCTCTGAAACCATGGGCCGGGGTCAACCTCTCCCCTTCAGGTTGGGTTTTGTGTCCAGTGGCAGGAAAGCTGACCCATACCATGCCCAGGTCCCTGCCCACTGCAGTCCTGCTAAGTTGACTGCATCTTGGGCAAAAGCTGGATACCTCCTTGGTTGCTGCTGCTAAAAATAGGTAGTGATTCATTAACCCCCCACATCTTGAGGTTTTAGAGAATTCTGGTAGTTTCAGTTGATTTTTGCTCTAAAGACCAGCAGTGTCTGGCTGTAATCAAAGCCTCTTATTCTCCAGCAAATTAATTCTTTTTAGGAACAAGTTACTTCTGATGCTAATAAGTCAATTGCTCATGCCTGGTGATTCTGAGGTACTCAAAGGCGTGTGACTACAAAGCCATGGTGATTTTCACTGTGGGAATCTGAAATCTTTGTCAGGGCTCCCCAGGGCTCTCTCACTCATCAGGGAAGGTAGTAAGGCTGGGGTTAGGAAAGAGCTGTAGACCTTCCTGAGGTGGGGCCCCAGGTGGCCAGGCACCATGTGACCAGCCCTTGTTCTGCATGTTAATGAGAAGCTCTGACCAAATGCAAATGTGATAAGCATGACCAGCATTCTGGGGGGCTGAGGCAGTAGGAACCAAAGTTCAAGCCTAAGTGACTTCATGAGAACCTCTTCCGAAATAAATAAAAGAAAAGAAAACGGAGCTGGGGGTATAGATTACAGTGAAGGTCCTAGGTTCAAACCCCAGCAGTGGAAAAAAAAAAAGTGAAGAGAGGCTTATTACTTAAAATAAGTGAAGAGCACAAAAGCAGGGTCTCCCAGTACAAAAAAAAGCATGAGGAACTCCTACCTATTCTTATAGACAAAGTCACCACAGATAGAGTTCCCAAATGTCCCATATGAACGATGTTTCAAAAAAAATGATAAGACAGGAACATCTGTGGGTCGAGAATTGAGTGTTATAATTTACTCAGGGTCACCTAAAAAGTTGAGTGAGAATGACTCAGTGATTTTTCTCCAGAGGACCTCAGGGGGAATAAGCTGAATGAGTGACTTTCAAGGAATAGTAACAGTTATTTAAAGGGGCAGTGATGTTTCCTGTTCACAGAATAGGAGCGCATTCCTACAAGTACCCAGCCAGTAGCCAACAAACTGTGGATTGCTTGACTCCTAGGGTTTTATCACTCTGTAGGTTGTAGATGACCGATGGCAGTTCAAATGTAAATGGCCTGGCTAGGGTAAAGGAGCCGCCCTGCCCCCATGGAAAAGACTGCTACGGACTCGTTCGCACATTTGTTCCGGTATTCCTGAAGCATAACCACATTTGTTCCTCAGATTCGCACCAGGTGAAGCATCCCACAGGGCTCCTCTTTCACAATGAGTTAAAGGAAATATTCAGTGAGGTCCATTTTATTATTTATTTATTTATTTATTTATTTATTTATTTATTTATTTATTATTTTACAGAAGGGTCTACAGGGTCTTGCTACTAGATCGGACTCCTAGTGATTCTCCTCTTTACAGCTTCCCAATTGCTGGGATTGTAGGCGCATATGCCACCATGCCTAGTTTCAGTCACCATCTCAGTGCACCCCCGGGGTGGGGCCAACACAACAGGCCCAAGGATTGAACCCCAGCCCCTGTGCCTGCTTGCAGGTGCTTTAATCCGCTGAGCTGTTTGGCCGGCAGTGATATCCATTTTATATGCTGGAATCTGATCTTGGACTTCCCAGCCTCTAGACCACTGGGCAATAACTGTCCTGGCTTGTAAATGACCCAGCCTAAGGTATTTATTACAGTTATCCAAAGAGCTACGGCACAATGTCTAACCTTTATATTTAACTTTGTCTTGTGTTTGTAACTCAGGAAATAAGCCTCAAAAACTATCATTTTCCCGTAAATTCCTAAGTTGTGAATGCCTATATTATTCCCAGATAGCTGAAAAAATTAAAGAGAAAAAGAAAAAGCATAGAATATCAGCTACTATTTTTAGCTATTTTCCAATCACTAAGTGCAATACAACTTCATCATTACCAGTGCCACTTGTGCCACTGCACTGAATGTTTGTCACTTATTTTATTTACTTGGTAATATATTGGTTCAGCAAGTATTTATTGAGCATCTAATAATGCCAGACCCTAAATTACAGTAAAGCAGGGTCTCCCAGGCTAAATCACAGGGCTCCTACAGGAGTCCAATGGAGTTGAGAAAGCCCCTGCCATCCAGTAGCAACATAAACATCCTAACTGAGTAACACAGTGCATTCATCACATGCTTGTGGTGACGCTGGCATAAACAGATCTACCGCACTGCCAGGCATGTGAAAGTATAGCATATATGATAATGTACAGAACCTAACACTGGACAGTGGTCATAAGTAACCATCTTACTGGTGTGTGTGTGTGTGTGTGTGTGTTTCCTATTTGAAAAAGTCCATTTTCCATCTGATGAGAATAACACTTTTACTCTTCCATGGCAAAATAACCTCTAACACAAACTTCAGCGTCCCCCATGACACATCAGATCTGGGTGGAGCCTTGACAATGGAATGTGCATCCAGCCCTCCACTTCAAGGACTCTTTGGTATGAGGGGCAAGGCTCTGCTGGGTGGTGGCTGTTCTTCTAAGATCAAATGCCCTGAGATTCACTGAGTGTTTCCCAGGTCCCCACATAGGTGTTGCTCTGAGTGGTGCCACAGGGGAGCCCAGCTAGCGGGAGCAGACTCAGAGCTGTCAGGACTCGGGACACACCACCACAGAATATGACTAGGAGACCAGAATATGCTACCCCAAAATACACTGCTGTGGCATATTTTGAGCATGTTATTCTGAGAAACTGCAGACATAGCAGTAGGTCTGAAAAGCTGCTTTTTCTTGGAGGACATTTGCATCTCCGAAGAACAGCTATATTGGTGAAGAATCTACGTCAGAGGAGGGCTGACTTTTATCACCTAGGAGCCTTGTAGCTGCACGACAAGGCAGCTTTATTTTCCACACCCTTCTGCCTCTTTCCTACTTGCCTCCCCCAGACACCCTCTTGATTCCCCAAGCTCCCATTCATTCCTATAGCCCAGGATGCTAGATATAAGCCTTTGTCACCTGTCCCTGATTGCACCTCATACTTCATATTGTGGCCTACACACACAATAAACTGATTTTTCTCTTGGAAATATTCTATTTACATTTGACTTGTAGCCCAGCCATGGGACCTGTAGGGTGTAGGGAAATCCATTTCTCCTCTCCAAGACAATGCTTTTACACAATGCCCAGAGTCAAGGTTGGCCAGGCTGTGTGCTTTCAATCTATGCTTGTACTTCTTGTGTTCTTTAATGCTGGGACCTCCAAAGTGGACACAAAGTGTGGGAAGGGTGGATGAATCAGAGAAGTACCCTTGCTACCTCTCCAGATGTCCTTGCTTGGTGGGTCATGTCACAGCACAGAACAGTCCTCACCTGGGGCCCTGGGTGGCTCAGGGATGTGTCACTTCAGAGTCCTAATCTTGCCTATGGCCCTCACTGCCATCTCCCTCCTTCCCCAATGCAGGAGCTGGAGGACAGAGTGTCCTGAAACAAGCCCCTAGCAATGACCTGTCTTAGGCAGAGAAAAGTGGGCCTCCACGGGTCACCAGAAGACTGGGGTCTTTTTGAGGCTTCCTGGGTCCTCTGCCAGGGAAACTTCTCACCCTGCTTAGCTGCAAACTGTGCTTCGGCTCAGGGTTTCCATGCTCTACACGCCAGCTGGAATTTAGCTAGTGGGCTTCATGACATCTTTTTGTCTTTATTTCTGTTGGGGGCAAGTCTTATTGGCCTGAGGATTCTGTTATCTGTGGCCAGCCTGCCTTCAGCTGTTGGCTTCTGCAGATTATCCAGCTCTGACCACATGCAGCTGCCCTCAGGGGTTGGGTGGCTAGGCCAGGCTGTTCCTGCCACCTGATTCCGGCCAGTCTGCCATGTAACCCAGGAGAGGTGGTGACCTTAGGCCAGGCCAGCTTTCTGAATATGTGGGATGAGCAGTGGCTTGTTGTATTCACCTCTGTGCGTGCAAGCTCTGAGGAAATCATGCTTTCCCCTGCTCCGTGCACTGTTGTCTTGAGTGTCATCTACACAAGCAGACATAACAAGCCTAGCCCACATGTTGCTTCTGGCACGCAGGAGATGTTCAGTGATGTTTGTTGGGTGAAGTGAGTGAGTAAGGAAGCCACCAGTTTCCTGTGTCAGACAGAATCAGCCAGCACACTTAGCTCGGGGGGCAGGGAGCTATGGTCAGAATGTCTCATGTCCACCCTTTTCATTTTACTGAAGAAGACATGGAGCTGGTAGGAGATTGACAAAGGTGGCATAGTAAATTGAGAGCAGTGCCAGGCCTTAGCTCTCATCTGTGCTGCAGAAATGAGTGAGACCCAAATTCCAGGGCCCCCTCTTTATCCCAACCTTGAGAGGGGCCTAGGGTTTGGAGGCCAGGCATGGCCATCCCATACTTGGTCTCTGTTTCTTTCCTGTCATCTGTCTTTCATGTTTAATTCTCTATGCATTGGGCCTGAGACCTACTAAGGACCTTCCTGACTTCACCATGTGGGCCTTCCCTGTGCATCTGTGGTGTGAGGGGCTGCACAGCAAGGCTCAACCCCTGGAGCCAGATTGCAGGACTCCTTTCTACACCACTTAAATCTATTCTGATGTTTTAGCAAAGGTGGTGCATCTATCAGGAAGCTCAGATCCAGGCTCTACTGCCCCCTGTGTGGGCTGTGGGACTCAGCTAAGTCCCTCCCATTATCTGCCTTCTCTTCTCTGTCTCTCTATCCTGAGGAAATCCTTATGAAAGGTCAGGGAACTTGGGTTCTTCAGGAGATTTATTCCACCGATTGTCACTAACATCAGAAGCACATGGACAGATCCCCATACCACCACACAGCAGAAAAGCAAGAGTTTCTCAGGGGCTTCTTGTGCCCTGCATCCTCCTAGGTTCCCAGGAGGAATAGGCTGGGTGTTCTCCAGGACTTAGCTTGTTTTTGCCACCTAGACCTGGATTTAGGGCCTAGGATCCCTTTACCTCACACCATTTAGCTTCAAGGGGACAGATACTGTTATATTTGGCTCTCAAATGCTCAAGGTCCACATGTCAGACTTTGTCAGCAGGGCAGGACTGTTGGGAGACAGGGGAAGCTATAAGAGGCACAGCCTAATGTGAGGTCTTCAGGTTACTGGGCAGCATGGCCTTGAAGGAGATATTGAGGTCCCTGTCTCCTCTGTCTCTTTCATTTTCTGGCCATGAGGTAAGTGATTTGCAGCACCATGATGTGCTGCCTCGCCACAGACCCAAAGCAATAGGGCCACCTGACCATGGACTGAACTGTCTGAAACTATGAGTCAAAGCAAGCTCTGCTTTTTCACAAGTGTATTTCTCTCAGGTTTTTATTATGGTGAGGAAAAGCTAAATAACACAGGTCCCTTGATGCCATGCAGATGCTAAGAGATCTCTGTGCTGACCCTTCTTATCTACTGAGGCCTCTGCACAACCTGCAGATTCTCTGGGTCTGTTATTAGAGCTAATCTTTGGGGTTAGCTCTGATAACATGGGATGCTGGAGTGAGGCATACTCTTTCTCCTCCTTCAATAGGGCTGGGCAGAGCAGCTAAGAGTGAATATGACTTGAAAACTGAGACACTGGTGCACACATTGCACAGGTGCACCTCTGCCTGTCTCTATCCAGCTGGAGCCATTAAAGGCACTTCAGTGGTTCTTCAAATGGAAGGAGGTAGAAGAGGAGGTTTCAGGGATGAAAAGCAAGAGCATCACCTGTTCTTACTGGCTTTGCAGAACAAGGGGTTGAACTCAGGACCTTGCATTTACCAGGCAGGTGCTGATGCTGCTGAGCTATCTCCCTGGCCTTGTACTGGCTTTGGAGATAGAGAAATAGATGAACATTATAGGCAACCTTGGAAAGGCCAAGGAACAGTTCTCCCCCTGAGACCTGCAAAAGGCACCCGACCCTGCTGATACCTTCTCTTAGTCTACATAGGAGTTCTAATCTACAGAACTGAAAGATATTATCTTTGTGTTACCTAAAACCACCATGTTTTTCGGTAACTCATTTAGGCTGCAGAAAACCCAATAGAAATGATAGTGGTGAAAGTCCTGTGTAAGACAAGAGTTCATAAAATGTGACTCTGTTGCATAGAACAGTGATTCTAAGATGTGTCCCAACCTCAGGAGTGTCAAAATGTGTAAAAATGTGAATGAAGGGATATTCTGTTCAAGACAAGAAGGAACAATTACACTTCCTTCAATTTGTCCTGTTAAGTACAGCCAAAACCTTGGGTTTTAGATAGAAAACAAAATAAGAAGACACTGACTGAAAGGGGAAGAGAACAATACACCAGTGGGTGGCTCAGGACCTAGAGAGCAACGTGATGGTGAGTTGTCTGGAGTTCTCTAGTTCTGTTTTGCTTCTGCCTAAAGTACATGGACTGGATGCTCCAGGAACATGAAACCTAGAAGCCCTAGGGAATATACAACACAAACAAACAAACAACAAAAACAAAAATCAGTTCTCATTAGATCAAGGACCAGAAGGAGGCAGCCTGGCAGGGCGGAAAATCTTAACAAACAGATTTTCTTAAAAACCCACAAAATGATTGAACTCTTAAAAAAAAAAATTGAAAATAAAACCATAATCCTACCCCACCTCTGTCAAAAAAGGCCAACTGTAGATTTTAGTCTTTTTTTTTTTTTGTCTTTTTGAGACAGGGTCTCGCTATGCAGTTCAGGCTGGCCTTAAGCTCACTTTGTAGCTCAGGCTGGTCTCGAACTCACAACAATCCTCCTGCTTCAGCCTCCCGAGTGCTGGGATTACAGGCATGCGCCACCATGCCCAGCTCAACTGTAGATTTTAGATTTCCACTTGTGCCTCAGTTTAACAAGGGGCCTCACTGCTCAGCAGGAAGTGTCAGGGACAGGCCTCATATGAACAAAGGATCCCGATCCCTCCAGATATTAGGGGGAAGCAGAGGGGTGAAATGTCTGTCCCTGTTGGCCCAGTGTCAGAGGATGCTTGCTAAACAGGAAGTCTAATGAAGATCTAGTCTCCTTTTGTTTGTGTAAGATGGGTTCTTGCTAGGTAGTCCAGCCTGACCTTGAACTATGTGGTCCTCAAGCTTTGCAGGTGTTGAGATTACAGCTGTGAGCCACCATACTCAGCAAGATTCAGGATCTCCTAACAGAATACCCACATGTTCAAGATGAAAAGCATTTGAAAAGCCAAGAACTAAGAAATTTAACTTGAATGAGAAAATAAAATTAACAGATATCAATCTTGATAAAACATGTGCTTTGGAATTATCTGGCAAAGATTTTAGAGTGGCCATATAAAAATACCATGGTGAGCCTTTGTGAACACACTTGAAACAAATATGTATTTGGAATTAGAAATATTTGAACTAAAACTTTTATCATAACTGAGAGAAAGGGCCGGGGAGATAGCTCAGTAGAATAATCGCCTGCCTGGCAAATGTAGGGACCTGTGTTCAATCCTCCATACTGAAAAAAAAAAAAAAAAAAAAAAAAAAAAAAAAAAAAAAAAAAAAAAAAAAAAAAAAAAAAAAAAACCTGACAGAAAAATGCTTACTGCATGGGTACAGCAGTAAGCTAGATAAAAATGAGAAAAATAATTCATTAGCTAAAAAATAAGTCAATAGAAAAAATAACAGAAGAAGAGAAAAGAGGGCAGAGAAAGAGCAGAGGTCCAGGGGTGTGAGGATGATACACCAAGAGGAAACTTTCATGTTACTGGAGCGGTAAAGAAAAGATGAGAATTCACGAGGCCAAAAAAGTGTTTAAAGGAAAAAAGTGGCTGAAAATGTTTTAAATTTGGGTAAAGAGCCAATCCCACAGATTCTAGAAGCTGAGCAAATCTCAAACCAGATCAGCTGAAGAAAGCTCCATCAAGTCACATCTAAATCAAAATCCTGGATACCAGAGAAAGCAGAAAGTTTTGTTGTTAGAGAAAAATGACATCTTGCCTACAAAGAAAAAATGAACTACTCAAACGGCATCAAATTTCTTATCAGAAACCACAGAGGACAGAGGAAGCAGCATGACATTTTTCAAATGCTGCAAGAAAAAGAGCTGTTTGTGCAGAATTCTGTATCCAGTGAAAATATGCTTTAGGAATGCGGGGCAAACCAAGACCTTTTCGAATGAAGAAAAACTAGGAAGAGAATGTGTTGTCCACAGATCTGCCCTACAAAGATGGCCTTGGAACAGAAAGAAAATGATAAAGAATCTTGGCCCCCTCACCTTTCACATGTCAATTTAACTAAAAAAAAAAAAAAAAAAAAAAAAAAAGACTAAAGGCTTTAGTATAAGAACTATGTTGCCAATGTCAGTGCACAACTGTAACCCCAGGACTCAGGAGCTGAGGCACAAGCATCGCCATGAATCCAAGGCCAGCCTAGGCTGCCTAGTGAGTTGAAAACCAGCCTGGACTTCAGAATGAGAACCTGTCTCAAAAAAAAAAAAAAAAAAA
>PVKA01033465.1:0-24332 GCA_004027165.1 Ctenomys sociabilis
ATATAATTCAGCTATAAAAAAACCTGTAAATATAATATCATGTATGCACCTTGTACAATACCAAAACGTTATGAAAACAGTTTGCAATGTATTAATTCATCGACTCTGTATGGTTAAGGTGTTTTGAAACTGTCTGATTGACATTTGTATTTTAATAAAATAAAAATAAATGGAAAAAATAAAAAAAAATAAAATTTCTTTGTTAATGTAGAAAACTAACTTAAACTAAAAATAATCCTTATTTATATATCTTGCTATGGAAGATTACATCCTTTCAGAGTTTTGCTGTTACCATCTATTTCAGAGCCCAACAAATACTAAGATATGATGGTTATCTGGTTGTCTCTCCCAGAGAGTTTATATAGGAAGCATTTGAGTGCCATAGTTAGAAAGGCAAGAGTCTAATGGGTTTGCTTTTAAAGGCTGGATGTTTGTCAGATTGCTTTGTTTTGCTTGGGATGAGCAATAAGAGACCTAACTATATTACCAAAGTCATGAGACCAAACTATAATTTTATGCAGTTGCTAGCACTGATAATTTGTACCAATAACTTGAGTGGTGACATAACTAGGGTTAATTTCATCTGACCTCCAAACTTCCCTCTTTGTTCCACAGAAATGATGATGCTAATGTTTTTGTCAGGAAGTTTAATGGGCAGGGACATAACTAGTTCATCTTTGTCTTCCTTTCATAGATTTCAGAATATGTTAAATTTTAACATAAAGTAGGCATGGGCCATACTTTTTGAAAGTGTTACTGCCCTGTGCTGAAGTAGCCCTTATGATTTGTAACCTTCACCTGTAATGAACAATAAAGCCTCTATAAATGTAAGTAGCATTAAAAAAATCTCCTAAGAAGGAGGTTTGTTTCAGAAAGCTAAGATAAATGCATAATTTCTAGTAATATCAAGCATTAGCTATTTGAAATTAAGCTGATGTTAACTGAATATGAAAATTAGTGAAGAAATTGTGCTGCAAAGTTTTATTACTCAAGCTAATTTCCCCAGGGTTATGATTATTTTATTTGCTATGAAACAAAACTAGCTGGAAGCTACAAAATTCTTTTGTGTTAGACAAAGCAATAGTAGCTCTTCCTTTTTTTCATTGCAGAGAGTGAATTAATCAACATCAGGACTGAGGTCAATGATTATTAAATTTTCCAAGAAAAGGGTGGCTCTGCTACAGGATGGATTCTGCACTGCACTTCTAAATTGTCCAAGAAAGTAGAGATGGTAGCAGTAATAATTATAATAGTGTTTAGGGTTATTCTATCAGGTACATAATGTAATGTTAATCTTGATTGCATTCTGAAAACAAAACGATAAGTTTGCATTAAAAGAACAGAAGATATATAAATCTTGCTTGAAGTAAATGCTATGTTGATCAAACTTCATTGCAAAAGAAAAAAAAGATGCATTCATTTAAAAATATTATTCCCTTCTGTGTACCACGTAGCTCTTGATACTCACCTGGTGAGAAGATGAAGAAATAAAAATAAAAAAAGGAAGCTGAGGTCAGGTAGAGCTTTATCCTGATGTTCAACCACCATAGAGGCATTTATACATTGGACAAAGTTAGATTCATGTGACAGTGAGTTGCCTGGCAACTCAGGTCTGGGCTTGTCTCAGGCAAGGTGATTTTCTGGACTGGGGCAGCTTGATTGCTTCGGGGCCTCTTCCTTCTCTGATCTACCTTGCGTTACACCTGCACAGGTGACCACTTTCCACACTACAGAAATAAAATTATTATGAAACAATATTGGATGCCTTTTTCTATTAACATGGAATGAAAGTGGTTTGAATTTTCAAACACTTAAATATAAATTTTGAGTTAATTTCCTCTAAAAATTAAGGAAACAATTTATCACTAAGCAACATAAGTTCCAGCCAATTTAGAAAGTGAAAATGAATATTATACCCAGAAACTGGTTGAATATTTCAACTTGAAGGAAAGCACTGAACATACTCTTCATTCGTTTTGTTAAACTTTTATTATTATTACTTTGTCTTGTATTTTAGGAAAAGATCTACAGGGTGTTCAGGGTGTCACTAGCAGACCAGACTTATAGTGATCAACCTGGTTACAGCCAACCAGGAGCTGGGGTTACAGGTATGCGCCACCATGCCCAGTCTCAATTGCCTTCTCAGTGCACCCCAAGGTTAGGATCGGCATGGCAGGCCTAGGGATCGAACTCCCAGCCCCCAAATCTGCTTGCAGGTGCTTTAATACTCTGAGCTATTTGGCTGGCCCTTCTCTCCATGTATTTTTGCTTTGTATTTGGCCCCAGAAAATTCCTTTATCTACTGATTAAGCACTTGGATATATTTTCCACTATGCATAATATTATAGTAGTTTAATGAAAAAAATTTAAAAGTTGCCCATGGAGCTATTTCAAGAAATTAATATATCTTGTATATATTAAATCAAAAAATTAACTCATATTTTAGCCAGTTAAGAACCAAGATGCATTGATAAGATTTCCTAGGAAGATGGTTTGAAATGAGAGAAACAATTTTCATTGGCTTTGTCATGTCACTAACTTGCATATGTATCAAAAAATCAGCCTTCTTTCTCATATTTCTGAAGAGTCTGTGAAGATTTAAGCTGAATGGCAGTACTTGGACAAGAGGAAGTCGTGTCACTAATTTTTACATAAAAGCAAGCTCAGGACCAAACACTGTCAGTGGGTCTCTTTTTGTGAAGTTGGCTACATAGTTTGACACAGGAAATCCCTTATTTTATTCAGGCAGCAACATGCTCACATGTGAGTGGTACGTCCACAGTGCCGCTCGAGGCACCATCTTTTCAGTCTATGGCAACAAGTGGTCTTAACCTAAATGACCTAACATTTTTCTAATGTGAATTTTCATTGGGAAAGAGAACAAAAAGGTGTGAGTCTAATTCTGATTTATTTATTTATTTATTTATTTATTTATTTATTTATTTATTTATTTATTTGATACAGGGACTTGCTATGCAGCTCAGACTTCTAGTGATCCTCCTGTCTCAGCCTCCTCAGTGCTGGGATCACAGTCACACAGCGCCATGCCCGGTTCCAGAGCTGGTACAGCATGAGGCACCAGGTATCGAACTCAGGATGCTGTACTTATCAGGCAGATGCTTGGACTGTCAAGCTATCTCTCCACCCCTTTAGTTACTTCTGAAAAGTCATCACAAGAGTAAATTATTATTTGGGAGAGATAGTTCACAGGTTTTTATTCATGCACACAATTTTTTATTGCTTTCTTACATGTTAGTAATCTGAATATTTATATTGTTTTATTTTAGTACACAACTTTAAAACACTATCATAATTTAAAACTGAAAATATGTAAACAATAAAAGAAAAACATTACTAATATATAATTATTCTGAATATTTTAATTGCGTTTTATGAATAAAAATTAATGTATAAAGTTGCATTTAAAATAAATATTAGTTAAAAACAGTATGAAATTATAAATAATGCTACAGAAAAATATCCAAAAACTTCATAGACCTAAGATATAATAAGAGGGGCTGGGGAGATGGCTCAGTGGACTAAGCACTTCCTTGGCAAGTGCAAGGGCCTGAGTTCAATCCCTGGTTACGCTAAAAGAGAAAAAAAGAAGATATCTGAAATTATGCCTTTGATTATAAGACTGAGCATTTTGAGCTCTAGTATGGCAAGTACATGCCTAACACTCATGGCACCTTGAATTTTGTCCCAGAAATAAACACACACACACACACACACACACACACACACACAAATAATTACACAAAACTCAAAAATGATGAGCACACTGCCTGGGAATTTAAAAAAATTAATGCAGAAGTTATGACACATCAAATCACTGCTTTCAAATAGTAAATGATACCTGCACATAAAGGACTATAACTGGGTTCAGAAAATTCATACATCTATGTTTTCCATTTAACTGAGAAATTGATTTCTACAAATTTATAAGTATAATGACTGTAGTAGCACTCTTTCTCTTGTTCTTACAGATAGAAGAGAAATAACTGAGATGAAACTTCTCTAAATATTATGCTTTAGCTCCTTCAGTCAAAAATTAAAAATTATGCAAAAGAATTTCTGAAACTGATCCAATTGTACAGAAATGTGATATATAAAAAATAAGTAGGTTAAAAATATTCTTTGAAATTCAATCCAACATTGATAATATTTTACTATGAGTTCGTAATCGTAATGACTGTCCATTGATTTTTCATTTTCTTATTTAAAATATGAAACTACTTGGCAAAGTAAAGCATGAATTTAAAATTCAGATCTCAGTCTGAAATATTTTAAGTTGATTTTTAGTTAGGTACAGTGTATTCAAAATAATGTACTAAACTCTTTCTATGAATATACATACATATATATATATGTGTGTGTATATATATATATATAGTGGATTATATCTGACTCTGAAATACAGTAAGTAGACAAAACTTGTCCTATGCTAATTGACTCTCAAGACTATGGATATAGAGTTATTAAAATTACATCATTAAGAGAAATTTTAAAAATTACCAGCATATAACCTAGAAAGCATAGTTTCATCCTATAGCGCTCAAAGTGGATATTACCTCACTCTATTAGGAAAAGATTTTTATTCTAGAATTTGAAAACTTAGTCTGGTTTTAATTATGATAAGATTGTTGATCATTTCAGATAATGCCTATTTTGAACATGGATTCAAATTAGGAAGACACAAGTTTTAGGCTGTTTAGAATGAAAAGTTAATTAACCTCTGATTTCCAGTCCAACGTGTAAGGAGGTTTCTTCTACGATGTTGAACCAACTGAAAAATTAGCAAGTGTTCTTCGATCTGTCAGCGACGTGAGATCACAGGGCAAGCTGCTGCCATGGATATTGGAGACAGAGAAGCAATTATGGAAAATCACAACTCATCACAGCAGAATCCCATGAGGAAAGGACTACAGGAATCATGTCAGGGCTGGGTACGCGAAAGCACAGCTGACAAATTAGTCAGGTCTCCGTAAAAGGCATCAGTTCTGGCCAAATTTGCCCATATTTGGGGCTGCCCTGTCTCTGTGAGCCCTACTCCAATTGCTGCTGGTGCAGAAAATAGAGTTACATCATTGTGTACCTACGAGAGAAGGGGATAGTAATGATTTTTAAATATACTGGAGCATCCGTTTCTTTTAAACAAGGCCAGTCCCCAGGAGGTGCTGTTGTGTGGCTCCCAGCTTATATGGGTTGATAAGTTTAAATTACTTGGTAAAGGGAAACCTCCAGTCCTCGCTCTTTTTCTATATCCTCACCTTCCTGAGGAGGAAAAGTTAGCACAGAAACCTAAGAAGCCATAGAGAGACTCACAGACCAAAAGCCTGAGCACTAATTGTACAGCATGGGATGCATCCCTTCCCCTACACCCCCACCCTGGTAATGACCAACTCGTCTGGAGTTCATTTCATATGATACAACATGTCCAACTGTCAGCACGCTGAAACAGTGTCAGCCATGGCAGGTATGCCAAAGGAATCTGATGGGCAATTCAAAGTCATCATGCTTGGTATGCTAAGAACACACTTGATAGGAAAACCTACAGTGCGTAGAGAAGTAACTGGCAATGCAAGCAATACTAGAAAATTCTGAAAAGGAATTTAAAAACACCAAGAGCAAGAGATCAAGATTTTGTGTATGTGTGTGCTTGTGTGGGTATGTGTGTGTGTTACTGCAAATTAAACTCATGGCATTGGCACTGAGCTATACCACAACTTTTCTGTATTTTTTAAATTTTATTAGGTGGGAAGGAAAATAAGGGAAGGAAGGAAAGATGGTACAAGGATCGAAGGAAAAAAGAAAAACAAAGGAAAATATTTGTAGCTATCTACTCTTTATCAATCAGTGAATTAAGGAAGAATTTAAAAAGAGAGTAAAATTATCTTAAATTAAAATACAGACATATACTAAAATAGCATACAGAAAAAGCAGAACTAAAAGGGAAGATTACGACAATAGCTGTCTACAATTAAAAAGTCTAAAACTTATGAAGTCTTACTATGTTTCAGGAAGCTAGAAAAACACAAATGAATTCTGCTATGGCTTCTGTGTATTTGTTCCCCTGAAATCTCATGCAGCCACTGAGACTCAGTTCTACAGTTTGTGATTAACTCGTGATTCACTGGGATTCTGGGGCTGAGGGCTGCTGGGGTTATGGGTGCGGGTGCTACACCCGCCCTGGGGTGCATAGCCTGAACGTGACTTAAGGGAAACAGACTTCATCTCTGTAGCCCATTGCTGCCCTCCCTTCGTTCTCTGCTCTTTGACCGCCATGAACGGCTGCCCTCTGCCCTGTGCTGCTCTGCCTTTGGAGCCAGCTGAGTATGGACTAAAACCTCCATCCAGTGTGCTCTAAGTAAGCCTTTCCTTCCTTGATTTTCCATGTTGGGTATTTGTCCCAGCATGGAGAAAAGAGTAACTGGGACAAATTTCAAAACTGCTGCAAAGAAAGGAATGAAAATATCACAACAGAAATAATTGTAAGACTGAAAATATAGAAGATCAATGAAATGAAGAAGTGATTATTTAAAAAAAGAATGAACTTTTAGCTGGACTATAAAAAACAAAAGAAGATTCAAATAAGTGAAATCAGAAGTAGAAAGGAAGAGGTGACAATTGACAATATGGAAATTCAAAAAAGTGTGGTTATTAGAAACAACAATATGTCAATGTATTTGTTAACCTAATACATGGACCAACCCCTGAACACACACAGCTCACCAATATCTGAGTTGTGTAGAAACAGAAAATACAAACAGACTAATTACATGGGGCAGGACTAAATTCAGAATAAATATTTTCCATGAAACTAAACTGTAGAACCAGAAGAATTCATTGCGGAGTGCTAGGAAATATTTAAAGTAGGCATAGAATGAGTACTCCTCTAATTATTCAAAAATTAAAGAGGAAAGATATATCCCAAATACTTTATACCTTAATCTGATATCAAAATTAGGTAAAGACAGAAAAAGCAAACAAAAGGCCATATTCTTGAGGAACATACATGAAAAAGTTCTCAATAAAAATACTAGCAACTAAAATCTAACTGCACATTAAAAGATTATTTATGATAATGAAATGTGATTCATTGGAGATAAAAGGATTGTTCCATATAAACAAATTAATAAAAAATGATCACCACCTCAAGTTAAGAGAGAAAGCATGGCTGTCTAAATAGATGAAGAAAAGATATTTCATGTAACTCATTTTTAAAATATACTCTGAAGAAATTAGATGTGAAAGTAGTGCACATTAACCTAACAAAGGGGTATATAAGCTGACAGCTCATATTGTACTGAATGAGCAAAAGCTATACACTTTCTAAGATTGGTGACAGGGGGCCAAATAGAGCACTTTTATTCAAGAAAGTACTGGAGGTCTTAGTCTGAGTAAACAGGCAACAGGAAAGGGCTTATAAAGATTAGGTGTGTGTGTGTGTGTGTGTGTGTGTGTGTGTTTACTTAGAGTTGGTCTTGTGCTGGTAATTAGTGTATTAGGCTCTGTTAAATGCAAGTAATTTTTTAGAGGTACCCTCCTAGTCCACACACAAATCACTGGGGATTATCTAAATTGTAAAATTTAGGAGAAAGCCAGGATGCATGCAAATTTTTATACTGTAGTCAAAGAATGAATGTAAAGGATCTTTTCTCCCTCCCACTACTCCTCTCTCATTGGAAGATTTATTGCTATGGCCTTTGCAATGTTTATTGAAGATATTTTTATTGCTTTTTGTGATCTAAAGTTTTACATGAAGAAATGGGGGCAAGAGCAAATTTTTATAGTTTATGACCTCTGTTGATATGGTCATTAGTATATAACCTAAACAAATGGAAAACTAATTTAGAATAGTTATAATTAACATGATTTACATATAGAAAATTCCTGTGAGCCTGGTAAAAACTGGAATGTTGCCACATACACTAAAGCATACGTAATATCACCCTCGTAAGATGTGATTTAGAGCACTAAAGAAAATGTCACCAACTTATATAGCTGGTGGGGACTGTGAAAGGTCGCCAAGCCCATATTCTCTCCCCTTCCTTTAGAAAAACTTATACCTAAATCTTCCCATGTGAACCTTAATTCTAAAAGCACCCTGCAGATCTATGACCTCACTCTCAATATATATGTAGGTCTTCTGTGAAAACTGCCTTCTTCATATGTGTTGATAATCAAAATCACCACACACTGCGATATAAAACCAAATTAGTAACATGCACAGAGTGAAGAAACGTTGTTATGTTGTAACTCATACATAAGCCTAAAGATCTATCTTTATGGGCTCTGGTTTATTTATTTATTTATTTATATTTGGGGGGTGGAACTGGGGATTGAGATCAAGACTTTGCATTTGCTGGGCAAATTTTTATTCTAATGAGCTGTCTCCCCAGCCCTAGGCTCTGGTTTATATTTAAATTGCTTATAGGTATGGGACTTCAGGTGCAAACTCATTTTTCATTTTGGTATTAGGTGCTGTAAGGAAACTGTACCAGGGATGAAGATGAAGAATAAATCTAGGCTAGATTCTTGGCTGGTCCAGATTCTTCTTGATCTGTTGTAATCTTCAGTCACATGTACACTTGAATTCAGAACCAACTAACAGGATCCTGGCTGGTGAAATGTATTCATAAGAAATAGCCACTTACAGTAACTTTCAGAAAAACACGTATGGTCATCATGATACCTTTTCCATGATACCTTTTCCATTGGCTAGAAGAGAGTTCCTCTGAATAGGTATCACTACTCTCAGTAATCACTAACAGGAAAACCAGGGAAGCACGTCTGGTGTTAACAGAGCTTTCATAGAAATAAGAAAAATGTTTGCCTTTGACCAGAAAGATTTTTAGATCAAGCAGAATACTCCATACATTAGTATAGGTTGTCTTAAAAATTAATGGCCATACTTTTGAAGATTCATCATGTCCTTATTTCCAAATTCAGAGTTCTGTAAAATTGATGGAATAACTGATCAAATAAGTTCTGCCTTTCATTGTTAGTTGACAAACCTTAACACATTTAAGTATCATTTAGCGAGCACACTTTAATGATTCAGTTGTCCACAAAGTCTTGTGCTTGGGAAAGCTTGAGTTCGTATTTATGTGAATATGGAATCTAATTTTTATCTTCAGTTTCTGCTCTGTCTCTGTCTCTGTCTTTCTATTTCTGTCTCTGTGTGTCTCTATCTCTCTTTCTCTGTCTCTGTCTCGTCTTTCTCTGTGTCTCACTTTCTTTTTTTCTCCTTCTATGCTCTCTCTGTGCACCTCCCCACTTCCTTTCTTCCTCCCTCCTTCCCTCTGTCTCTCTTTCTCTCTCCCTCTTTGCTTCCCTTCATGTCTATATTATTTCTCCTTATCTCTCCTCTTTATCCTCCTTTTCTTTCTGCTAACTCAGTTACAAAAATTATCATTTCAAACATTATAAGGCATGATAAAACACTGAAAAAGTTTTCAAAAAATATAGAAATAAGAATTTGGAAAATTTGTTATCCTCACTATACTTCTATAAAAGAATCTATCCTACAAAAATGACGCTTTGAATTCCTTTGTTAGATCTGCCCTTTGCCTATCAAATGAAGTTGCCTTAGTGTAATAAATAGCAGAAATTAAAATGAAAAATGTACATTCCCAGATTTGGTGTTATTAGGTGGACTAAATAAGCATTAAAAAGTCTCACCAAATAGATTTTTAGGTAAGATGCCAGGTCAAACAATACAGAGACATATAAAAGTTTATTAAAGTTTTACTACTTCTTCTCCAATTGATAAAATAAAAATGTTGAATGTTTAACTCACTAAGTTTTGACACTTATGAAAACAGCTTCAAATCGTTTATATGTGTTGGTATGGTAAGCTTTCCCCATTTCTTTCTTTCTTTCCTTCTTTTAGAAATTTTTCCATTGTCTAATGAACCATCTAGAACTGGTGTTGATCCTTACATTTTGGGACCCTTTCTTTTCTTTGCTTTGGGGTAGACTTCTTCATTTCATCTTCCTGATGTACCTTTTTAAACTGGAAAGAGAGAACCTTAATGTTATTTTTATGCCTCCCAAACATTCTCATGGCCTCTTAATATTTAATTTCATAGTAATATTTATTCTAAAATTCTATGTGTAAATTGAGGACTATTTGGGTTGACTGAGAAGTTTCCATACTGTGGTTTGTGCAATACAATACATTAGTGACTGATGCTGCCGTTCTCTGCAACAGTTTGGTAATTTCTCAAAAGTTAAATGCTTGAAACTATAGTTGTATGAGATACCTTTTAATCTCAGACTCGAATTATTTATAATAACTCAGAAATTATGTGGCTTTTAAAGGGATGCTTCCTCCTCTACCTTATCTTTTCTGGCATAGTTCATTACTTGGATATAAACAGAGATACAGAACACTCAAGCTTCCATCTGCAAGAAATTTTCAATATATAAGCTCTCCCTTTCAAGAGCCCTAGCCTTCATTTCTTATATTATTCTTAGTAATTTAAACAAAATATCACAGGAATGCATGTAGCAGCTTTATTCATAATTGCAGGAATTAGAAACAACAAAGATGAGATAGCGTGGTGGCGCGCGCCTGTAGTCCCAGCTCTTGGGAGGCTGTAAACAGGTGGGTCAGTATGAGTACAAGCTATTGGTGAGACCCTGAACACCCTGTGAACCCTTCCCTAAAATACAAAACAAAACAAGTAACAAAGATATCCCTTAGCAGGTCAATGAATGAAAAATCTTGGACACACACAATGAAATATTCAACAGTTAAAGAAATGAACATCAAACCATAAAATCATAAATATGCCATGAAGGAATTGCAGGTTAAAAATATGAGCAAAAATAGCTCCAGAGTTCATGATTCCCACTGCTGCAGATGACATTCTGCAAATGGCATCACTCTGCCCAGACACAGTAGAACAAGCAGTGCTTGGTAGAGGTTGCAGTGGATTTGGGGCAAGAGGTGAAGAGATAGCAAGAGAAAGTTTTAAGGCAGTAAAACTATTCTTTATGACATCACAAAGGCAGACACTTGCCATTATACCATTATTCCAAACCACAGGTAGTGCAAAACCAAGAACAAAGCCTGGTATAAAACAGGGTGCACTAAAAGACTATGTCAGTGAACTTCAATCAACTATAACTAATGTACCACTCTGGTAAAAGAGACTGAACACAGGAAAGGATACAGATGCTTTGAACGGGGTGTAGGAAAAGTGATGTTGCCTTTTCCATTTTCATGAAAGCTAAAACTGCCATAAAATAATTCCTTAGAGAAAAACACATACTTTAAGATCATCTTGCCCACTGGGAATGACCCAGTTTCATAATGTGTCTACACTTCAGAATTAATTTTTGTTTGGATCTTTGAAAGTTTAATTTACTTTTTCTAGATAAGCCATATTTTTTTCAGAAAAGGATCTAATATCTTATTGATTTTATAGCTGGGGGCTTTTAGAGTCTCACAATCTCCTTATTGCTAAAAAAAATTGTGTTTGCCAAGTATGACTACATTTGATGTGTAGATTCTCATTATGAGCTTGGCAGGATGCTTTACTTTTTAGTAAAAGAATACCAATCAATTTATATCCAAATGTCAATAGGAGGTAATTCACCTAATATAAATAATGTACATTAATAAGTTTACTTAGGATCCAGTGTCATGATTTGGAGGGCATGTGTTTCGAACTGTCTCTTTTCAAGGTCAGTCTTCATCCCAATAGGACAGAAGGTCAAAGAGCTGAAGAGACAGTACCTAGAATCAAGAATGAGGACATCAGCCGGGAGTGGTGGTGCAGGCCTGTAATCCCAGCACCTGGGAAGCTGAGGCAGGAGGATTGTTGAGTTCGAGACCAACCTGAGCTACAAAGTGAGCTTAAGGCCAGCCTGAACTGCATAGTGAGACCCTGTCTCAAAAAGACAAAAAAAAAAAAAAAAAAAAAAAAAAAAAAAGAAAGAAAAAGAATGAGGACATTGAATTATGACCTCCAAAATACCATGCCCACCAGCCAGAGCTACACAATGTGATTTTACTTCTAAATAGGAGCTTTAGAGATATTATGAAGGTAAAAATCGAGCTCCGTATTCTGGATCTGCCTGAATCCAGCTTAAAAGACCTCCCAGAGATGAGTGCAGAGACTAGAAGTGTTTTGTATCAAGCAAAAGATAAATTGAGTGACTAGAGGTGGGAGAGGCCCACAAGGCTCACTCAAGGACTTTGTGGGAGGAGCTGGAGAGATGGCTCTTGGAATAAGCACTTCCTGATAAGTGCAAGTGCCTGGGTTCAATCCCCAGTTCTTCCAAAAAAAAAAAAAAAAAAAAAGAACTTTGTGGAAGATTGGCTCTGCTTTGTGGGAAGATGGCTTTGTTGTAAGTTCCCTCAAGGACTTGGGTTTTGTAGCCTTTGGGGCTGAAGAAAGTATATTTTCCTTTTATATATAGTTTGTCAAAGTTTGTTGAAGCATAGAGGGTTTGTAAAAGCTACGGATAATAGCAAGGTCACTCATTGAGTAGGTAAATAAGTAAGCAAGAGATTTTCCTGATCCAAGGGAGCAAAACT
Organism: Ctenomys sociabilis; assembly: GCA_004027165.1. Taxonomy (NCBI): domain Eukaryota; kingdom Metazoa; phylum Chordata; class Mammalia; order Rodentia; family Ctenomyidae; genus Ctenomys; species Ctenomys sociabilis. The sequence continues at coordinate 12,557 of PVKA01033465.1, forward strand.
GTGAACAGCAATAAGTGAGAAGGCAAAAAAGTGTATCAGAAACATATGCTTTTCCACAAGGTTTCTTTAGTTGCCATCCCAGGCTGAATAATTTCTAGGTAATTTCTGAGTTCTCTGAACCTCATTTTCCTAATCTCTAAAGTAAGAAAAAAATATGGGCCAGCAAGATAGCTCTGTGCACTAAAGCACCTGGTTAGGCAAGCTTAGGCAAGTGCAGGGACCCCTGTGCACCACTATTGCATCAACCCCACCCTCAGGGTAGACTGAGCTGTCCAGAGCCTAGGCATGCTGGCTCACACCTGTAATCCCAGGGTTGAGGAGGCTGAAAGCGGGAGTATCAACATGAGTCCGAGCTGCATGGTGAGACTCTGCAACAACCAAATACATTAAAAGAAAAAAATAATAGCCGTGAGGCACAGGATGTAAGAAAGGTTACAAAAAATAATTCAGCTATAGCAACTAATAGAACCACACCCAAAGTATGTGAATGCATTAATAGCACCTCTTATTATTACTGGTATTACCAGGGCCATTGCTTTGAGCTTTTCCTGTGACAGTTAGGGTAGAAGCTTAGGGACACAAAAGAAAACAAGACCAAAACTCCGCTTCTGGTGTCTCTGCTTTTATTTTGTTATTTTACTCAATCTTGGGTGAGAGAGTACTTAGTAATTTAATTCATTACTAGGGAAGAGATATATAAATTGATGAAGAATTACCTGTTATAAACAATGGCAAGGGTACTGTATGCTTCGTTGATCTGGTGACATTTGAGTAAAAACCAACTAAAGATCAGAAGTCACGCCAACAGCCTTGTAACTCTGATTCCTCTTCCAGAACTGATTTACCCTTTTCCCTGTAGCTCTATACTCCAAGATGCTGATTTTATGCTCTTTAAAAATGGGCTCCTTGGGCTATCATTTTATATTTGATGTAAAAGGGGGCAGGTAGGGTCAGATTCTCTTTGCTGTCTTGCTCCATCCACATCAAGTTACTTCCTCTTGCCAGGTTCACCCACTAGAGCTCACTCCCATCTCGGTGTAACCTGCTCTGCACCACTGTATCTTCTTCCCACTATGAGGTAATATTTTAACAACTCAGCTATCATGAGCTGTGCTTTGGCCAAACCTTATCAATTAGTGCTTTCCCATACATAATTTTCTCATGTTGTCTGCATGTAAATGTACTAGACCATACAGAGAATTAGGGGCCAGGGAGATAGCTCAGTAGAGTAATGCTTCCCTGGCAAGTGCAAGGGTCTGAGTTTAATCCTTGGTTCCACAAAAAAAAAAAAAAAAAGAAAAAAGAAAAAATTAAAAGTGATGGGTGGTCTTTGGCTGGCCCTAAAATGTATCTTACATCTTGAGTGTTTTATTTCTCTATCATTTCTGTATTTGAGGAAGGGATCTACATGGATTTCAGGGTCTCACTACTAGATCAGACTCATAGTGATCCCTCTGTTTACAGCCTCCCAAGAGCTGGGATTACATGTGTCATACCCAGCCTCAATCGTGGTCTCAGCATACCCCAAAGGCAGAGTCTGCAAGGCAGGCCCAGAGATTGGAACCCCGGCCCCTGTGCCTGCTTGCAGGTACTTTAATCTGCTGTGTTATTTCTTTATAATTCAACGGATTAATGTGCCTGCTTAGGTAGATGCAGGGTCTAGGAGTTTGATCCCCTGGCCTGCCCTGCTGGCCTCACCCTGGGGGTGCACTGAGATGGTGAGTGAGACTGTGCATGGTAACATGCACCTGTAATCCCAGTTCTTGGGAGACTGTAAGCAGGTGGATCACTAGAAGTTCAATCTAGTAGTCCCTGCACACCCTATACAACCTGTCATAAATAAAATTAAATGAATGAATGAATGAATGAATGAATGAATGAATGAATGAATGAATAAATAAATGTGGTGGGTGGGTGAGATAGCTCAGTGGACTAGCACCTGCTTTGGCAAGCACAGAGACCAGGGTTCCATTCAGGTCCCCCATGCCATGCCAGACCCACCTCAGGGGCGCACTTCGGTGGTGACCGAGTCTGGGCATGGAGGCACATACCTGAAATCCCAGCACCGGAGTGGCTGAAATCAGGAGGATCACTACAAGTAATCTAATAGTGAGACTCTGGACCACATACATAAGTGAAAAAGAAAGTCATTGGGCCCCCCAAATTCAAAGACCCATCAAAAAATGAGCATCTGAGATGAATACATACTTCTCAGACAAAGAAATACAAATGGTAAATAAATACATGAAACTTAGTCAATATTATTAGTCATTTGAAAAATTCAAATTAATATAACACTGATTCCATCTTATTCCACACAATAAAATGGCTGTCATCATGAATTCAAATAATAACTAAGGCTGGAGAGGTTGCGGGGAAAAGGATCCTTCTCCACCACTAATGGGAGTGCAGCCTGGTACAACTATGGAAATCAGTGTAAAGATTCCTCAAAAAGCTAGGATTGGAGGGCATCTCCAAGTCAGCTATTCCCCTCGTAAGCATTTTTCCAAAAGAACTAAAAACATCACACTGCAGCTAAATAGGTGCACCCACATTTATAAGGATTAAATTGGCCTTAGCTAAATTTTGAAAGCAATGCAAATACCCACCAACTGAGAATGGATAAAAAAAAAGATGTGGTATTTTTATGCAATGGAGTGTTATCCAGCTATACCATAATCAGCTCTCTGCTTTTATAGGTAAATGGATGCAACTAGAGTTTATAGTCATAAGTGAAATTAAGCAGACCCACCTGTGCACCGAACATATTGTCCTGCTAGTGTAAGAACTTGAAAGAGTAAATAAAATATGAAGGGTAAAACAGATACTGTGAAAGGAGAAGAATCTATTTAGTGCAAAGGAAAAAACTGGGATGAAGAAAGGGATAAAAGAACCCAAGGAAAAGATATATTTATGTATAGGTACAAGATAGCTTGGATAATTGTATTGCTGATTTCTACCTGTCTATTGAAAGAACAAGTTAATGATTCATTTTTTCCAAGTTTGCATTTTAATATCTGTTAATCTAAACAACTAATTTGAAAATAACATTATGTCACACATCAACGATTATTCCTACTATTTTGTTTAAATTCTGTTATTTCTCATTTTCTCTTTCTTTTACCATTTTATGCTCTTTTTAAAATTTTTAAAGATATACCAGCCATTGCTAAATTCTTTATTAATTCCTTTAGTGAAATTCTTATCATGTGTACTTTTTTTAAACTTTTCTTTTTGATGTAGGGTCTTGCTATGCAGTTAGGACTCATAGTGATCCTATCTCAGCCTCCCCAGCTCAGAGATGGCAGCAGTGCACCCTATCACCTGGCTCCAGGACTGGCTCAACATGTGAGTTCCGAGGCTAGCACTACATGCTGTACTTGGCATCAAACCCAGATTCTTGTGTTTGCCAGACAGGTGCTTAGATTGCTGAGCTATCTCCTCAACCCATTATGATTATTTTTTAATTCTCTTAAAACAAAAATCCTAACTAAATAAATATGCTGCCAAAAGACCCAAGAAGGCAGTATTACTTTTATGGTCCACAAACAGTGAAAGCACCTATGGTGTCCAAGAGGATTAAATAAGAAGAAAAGCAGGAAGCAGTGACATCAGAGAGAACAAATGCCAAGTCATGGAGGGCTGTGTGGACCATGGGGAAGAACCTAGCTTTTTTATTTTTTAAATTATTTTTCTATACTTAGTAGAGACTTAAAGTTTGACATATCAATATTTGATGGAAAATACATGCTCCATCTTATGACTAAGACGTTTGATAATCAGACAGAAAGTGAGATTAACTCCACCTGCATATGTTGTAGGGCAATAATAAGCTTCTCTTCTGGAGGTTTAACAACCTAAATTTGCAGACCAAAAATTAAACAAAAAGCTGGCCTGCAAGGACAGCCAACATTTTGGCCCTACCTTTCAAGGTCAGTGAGGACTCAGGGCATAAGAAAACCTGTATTCTAACATCCTGTAACTCAATTGTGTCCCAAATTTTCTGATCAAGGAGACTATGGGGCCACAGAGGAATGTGACTGATGATGTAGAATGTGCCTAAAGAGAGTCTCATGGAGAGAAAACATTCTCTCAGACTTTCACAGAGAGCAAATCGGTCAAGCAATGGCCTTGACTCATTCATATGGCTGATACTGACAAAGGATCTATAAAATGTGATACAGGGTTTTGGGATAAGTTCCAAGGGGTCTTGACTGACCTTGTCAGATACAAAAGTTGCATTTCTTGTTGTATAGGTCTTGTTTATTTTTGTCTTAACCATACAGCAGAAAAGTATAAAAATGAGATGTGAAAAGTAAAGCCAAATTAATATGCTGAGCTGTGGAAAGCTCAAGTCATCAGACTAGGACATTACCAATCCTGTGGATAACCCACTACTACTACTATAGACTACCTGACTGTATTGGAATATTTTGCTGAATTCATGTACCTACAGTATTTAGATGTCAATGGAATACCCATTGCTGACAAAACTAAAGAAAAAAAGCTTATATAAATGAAGGACCATTTTGTATCTGTATATACAAAATAGCTATACAAAATAGTTATATATATACATATATATTTTTTTCTCTTAATTCAATAAGAAGAAATATTTGTACTAATAGTGTTTGGACAGGATATCATGTCTGCATCTTTATTATGAATAACCACTAGGAAGACAACAATATGCCATGAATTAATTGTTGTAACTCTCCTACCAACCTGTTTTTAAGCTGTCTTATTGAATTTTTTTCTCAATAAAATTAATAAATAAAAAAGATTCTGAGCAGGTAATTCACACACTATAGATTACTGATAGGATTATTCTCATTTCTTCTTGGAGAAAGAATATGTTAGGAATAGTTTCAAAATTATAAAACAAATTTAGATGATTACTGAAATAATCCGAGAGATAAAAGGGGACAGGATGGTCTGTCTACTAGTAGTAACCACATCAAGATGTTGTCAGAGGGCTGGGGAGATGGCTCAGTGGAATAAGCACTTTCCCGGCAAGAGCAAGGGCCGGAGTTCAATTCCCGGTTCTGCAAAAAAAAAAAAAAAAAAAAAAAAAAGATATTATCAGACCCGGGCCACATTTTGAAAAGAAAGAAAATGCATTTTGAAAAACACTGAGAATATATTACCAGGGAAGTGTGAAGAATGAGAATAAAGCCATTAAACCTGAAGAAGAGGAATGATGGACATTCTATTTCTTAGGTGAATTTGAGGTTTAGGAGGAAGCACATAGTTTGTTTTTTACACTGGTGAAGTTAAGATGTGGTGTTATTTAGTTTTTTTTATTGTCACCAAATAAGCTAGGAAAAAGTACTAAAAAGACAAAATGTTTATTTTGGGTCACAGCTTCAGAGGCTTCAGGTGAGAAATGACCAGTTCCAAGGCACAGGCAGAAGAGCTGGGCTGGTTTAGGTTGCAAATAGCAAGAAAGCCAAGATGGCATCAGGAGAGGAAAAGGCCAGACCTGGACGTCTACTTCAGGACCAATGGGCTTCCATAGGCCCCGCCCCTTCGCAGCACAATCCGCTGTGATAAAATCACTTCCAAAAGCTCCACCTCCACACCTCTGAGACTTCTGGAGGAGGATTTATCCAAATTCCAACAGATTCCCATTGGAATCTTAAGCAGTTTAGATAAGAAAGCAATTGGCATGAGAGTCTGGAGCTGTCTGGGCTGAAATACTCATTAGGCAATTTATTCTTTTTTAGAGAGCATAAATACTCAAGAAAGTGGTTAAGTATGAGAAGGAAAAGAGTAGAGAATTCAGAGGGAAGTTACTCAAAGGCTGTGCTTTGGGGCAGTCCAAATCTTCAGAAAGCCACAATCCTAAAAAAAGAAAAGGAAAGAAAGAAAAGAAAAGGGAGCCATTCCTGGACATGTGCTGATGTTCTTAGATGCTGTGATTTTCTGATGTTTTCCTTACATATACCCAGAGATATAGGAAGGGGTCCTTTGCCTTCATTTTTTTTTTGTAAATTTATTTTTAGGTTTTGTATCTATAATGAAATTGCATGGCTCAGATTTTAATTTCCTATTCAGCAAGTTAGGACATGGTTTATTTTAAAGACATTTGATATTGAAATTAGACTGTGACATCAGCCTTTCCACTGGCTTCATGTATAATCAGTGTTAACCAAGAATTAGTGTATAAACAAGTTAGTAAAAGACAATTCAGAGATATTTCCTATCTTTCAATTTATAATACTTTTGAAACTGTTGGAACATTTCTTATTTAAGTACTTCGAAATTAAGGCTTTTGTTCCTTTTGAACAGTTGCCAGGTTATGATGGCCTCAATCTGTTTGGGGGTATAACCTTTTGGTTTTTCAAATAATTCATTTGTTACACAGTGTTTTATTGTTCTCAAAAGATCCTGTTCTTTCATTCTTCTCTATTATTGATGTCTTTTGTCTTCAGAGTTGTTTTGCAAGCATGTCCTTGAAAGTGGAGTTTTTTTAAAGTTTAATTTAAAATGTAGCTGTTATTATACAAAAACACTGTGTAGAGTTGGGGAAGGTACATTATAAGAAATCCTAGGATCTGGTCCCAGATACATTTCTCAAAGAATAGAATATGAGCAGCATTTCCAAAAGACCTGTGTCACATTCTATCCATGACCCTCAAGATTGTGGCTTAAATGTATGCATTAATTTTGCATGCTTTTGTACTTAGTATTATTATAGGGCAGGTTGACTTTTATTATCTAGCTTCTTTCACTGAATATTTTGCTTGGGAGTGACATTTTTGCATGGAATTAGAATTTTTAGGTGGTAGCTTATTTTGAGGGCATGCCACACTTAAGTATTCATTCATATCTTGATGGATAATTGAGAATTTTCCATGTCAGAGGTATGTAAAGTATTTAAGTATGCATTTCCAATACAAATCACAGGTACACTGAGACTCCATCTTACCCTAGTCAGCATGGCAAGTATGAAAATGATAATCGAATAAATTCTGGTGAGGATGCTCAGAAAAATCTTTCTACGCTTCTTGCAAGTATATAAACTAATAATGCCATTACAGAATAACTATGGAGTTTCCCTCAGAGCAAAGTGTAACTGTTACTTAATCCAAGTGCACTAATTCATGGCATTTTTGGAAGCAATTAAAGTTAGTGTTTCATAGGGACGCCTGCATATCAATTCTTATTGTGGTACAATTCACAGTAGGAGGGATATAAAATCAGCCTAGGTGTACATCAACACATAAATGCACATATATTATAATATGCAATATATACACACACACACACACACACACACACACATATATATATATATATATATAATGCAATATATACTCAATATATCATGTAAATGAATGACATTTTGTCCTGTGCAGAAAATTGGATGAATCTGGAAATCATTGAATTGCATTAAATACGGTGGACTCAGAAAGGCAAGCATCACATGTGCTATCTAATACACAGAATTAAAAAAAAAGAAGATAAAAAAAGTAGAAAAGAGATGATAGTAGACAAGAGAAAGGAATGTGTGTGTGAAACAGAGGACATGAGTAGAGGGAAGGAGTCAATGAATATGCTCAAGGACAAACATCTCCTCAAAACTGTGAAATTACAGGTGAGGATGGAAGAAAGATGTGATACATGAAATGTGCAAATTCTTTACTCACGTGTCCAAAGCTGCCAAAATGGAATCCACTGTAAGAAAGCACAGTTCAGTTGCTTGCACTGCATCTGTTTATATTTTTGTCAAACACCAGAGAACTGAATTTCTAACTGGAAGGTAACACAAGTTATCTTTGGTAAGTATTCTCAGTTCTCTAAATATAGTTGCACCAAGTTAAAATCCTCCAAGCAATATCTCAGGACACAAGTTCCTCTGTTTTCTTATTGTTTGAATTCGTCTTTATCGATTTAGGTATTCTGATCAGGTAAAAAAACGTTTATCAATGTCTGGCACACAGAGCCAAGTTTGATCCCCCAGTACCAAACAAACAAACAAAATGTAAATAACCCAGTTCATCAAATATGCTTTGATTCATAATTATCCTTGAAAATGAAGTTTTAAATAATTTTCCATACTAATTGGCAATTTGAAGATCCTACAGAGTTGTATTTCCAAATATTTGTTCATCTGCTTCATCTGTTTTCTGTCTTCACTGATTTTTTTTCAGAAAAGGGTTCGTTTTGTAAGCATATCTGCTTTGCAGTATTTTGGGATATTACCATGGAAATGTCAGGTAAAGATTGACAGAAAAATTCTAAAATAAAGGTAAAATGCTTTAAGCACAGAGGTGACAGATGAGACCATGGAGGGAGACATAGCACCATGAGGATAACATGACGGCAAACCTGAATGCTTTAGGAATAATTAGAAACACGAAAGGGAAATTATAAAAAAGAGGCTCCCAAGTCAAAGATCCTCAGATAACAGCAGCCCAGGTGTTGTGGGCAGGCTGCACCTCCGCTCTTGACATTGTGACTGGGTTACTGGAGTGTGTTACAAAGCCAGTGTTCCCAAGGGACTGGTCCATCGCTGGCTTCCTTGGGGCTTCCTGCAAACATTCAGGGGAGTGCCCTGGGCTCTGTGCCTCTGTTCTGTTCTGGATGTGCCAATCCAAATCACTTGAAAATCACAGTTGATTTTAGGCACCAATGCTGTGCTCCCAGTCAGCCCCACTGTGTTGTTCACCACTTCACATGTGGTTTACAACGCAACATTACATTGTGCTCCTGACCACCCCCACAGTAGCAGATCCTTCCTGTCACATCCCCACAGATCCTTTTCTGGACTTCATTCTCTTGGGGATTGTTTTTTCACACACAATGGAATATCACCTTCTAAGAATTATTCTAAACCTTCTCAGACACAACATTAGTCTTCCATCTTTGAAAATTCATTCACGGATGAGTTGGTGGGATAATTTCTAAGTGATGACCAAATAGTCTTTCTCCACACAAGTGATGTACGCTCAGACCTTGCTCTCCAGTGGCTGCTCTCCAGTGGCTGCTCTCCAGTGGCTGCTCTCCAGTGGCTGCTCCTGCACACCTCCCTTCTACATAAATCCCTACAGACGCAGGAGGTTTCTGGAGCTACCTCAGTTTGCACCTACTCTGTATCATGACTTTGCATCTCACTCCGAGTAAAACCTCAATTTCTTCCCATCTTTCTCACTATTGTCATAATTTGTCATTGACCTTATTCTCCCTGTTTCTGTCTCTTCAATTACTTTTGCACATTCTACCTTAACCCCCTTCGTTCTCTTAGCTGTTCAGAAACACCCTGAGGTATTTTTAGAAAGACATATTTTGACTACACTTCCCACGTGAGTCTGGACTTGTCATTTCTGTTTTTGAGGTCTTTGCTCAAATATTATCTCATCAAAACAATATTGATGCATTGTCTCATCTGAAGTATCGTCTCCGTTTATTCTTTGATGTTGTCTTATCTTCTCAAGTCTTAAAACTATGAAATCGTGATTTGAACAATTCATTTTATGTTTGTGGGTTAGGGGGTAGAATCTAGAGCTCCACATATGTTTGACAAGCACATCAGCATTTGATAACATGGGAAACTCAAGCAAAATGATGAGTATCAGGAATGCAAGAAAAATGTTCTGACTTTATTGCAATATGAAACAAAAATGATTTGAGATGAGGTAGTGTAGGAATTGAGGATTCCCACAGAAGCAAAACTCTGAGATGGACTCACAGCTTCCTGTAGAGAGCATGTTGTAGAAAAGATACTAGGATAAATGGAGTAATGTAACAGGTCTGTATTTCAAAGACAAATGACCACTCATTGCATTAACCACAAAAGAGAAATTGAAAGCAAACGTTTTAGATGGCAGAAGTAGTAGAAATTGCAGGAAAGTGATAGACTAGAAGCAAGAAGAATTTGTTTTCTCCTAACCAAGTTAAAATATTAAAAATCCAGGCTGGCCAAATAGCTCAGTGAATTAAAGCAACTGTAAGCTGGCACAGGGACTGGGGGTGTGACTCCCAGGCCTACTCTGCTGGCCCTGGCCTCAGGGCACTTTGAGACAGTGACTGAGGCTGGGCATGGTGGCACGCACCTGCAATCCTAGCTCTTGAGAGGCTATAAATAGGTGGATCACTCCAAGTCCGAGCTAGTAGTGAGACCGCAAACACCTGTAGAACCTTCCCTAAAATATAAGTATAAATATATATATATATATATATATATATATATATATATATATATATTCACTAAAATAAGTCATTTCATTAGATAGGACTCTGAAATATTCAAGGAGTGAGGAAACACTTAGAGAAATGGGCATTTTTACTCAGTCACTTCTGCGTTCCTACATAAAATAGCTTAACACTAAGGACCCAATGGGAAAAATACAGGTTTTTATCACAGAATTGATAAAGATTATCTTTATCACTCAGAATGGTCAATGATTAGTCAGTTTTATAGGTCTTTCAGATATCATGAAACTAATGTAGAAATCAATTTGGGCTAGAGAAAATTTAATTTATTAATTTGGACAGTAAAATTTGATGAAGTTCATAAAAGCTAATAGGAACTTATAATTACTTGGGCATCAAAACCTAATTTGTTATACAAGATACTAAGGCAGACAAATTATATTAATTGAAAAACTGCTCAGTAAGCCTAATTCTAGTTAGAATCACACCAGTATTAATTTTTGAAATTTGACAAACCATGCAATCCAGGGTGGGAGGCAGATGAACAGGAGGCTTTATATTGTGCTGCTAATTCTTTAAAAGTCTGAGATTAAACAATTTTTAAAATTGTTATGTGAAATTATTTTTGTATTGAAACAAAACATTTTAAATAAACTTAGGTTAATTGTAGCTTAAATGTTATCATAGAGTGTTTTAAGCTGTCTAGATTTTTAATCCTTGTATGCTTTTATTATCATGATCTATACAAGCTGGAAAATAATTTAAGACAACTTTTTCTATGAGCTTTATTTATTTATGTATTTATTTATCCTCTTGGCTTTGTGACCTTGTTGTTTTTTTTTTTTTTTCTTTTTTCAGACCTGGGGATTGAACTCAGGCCCTTGTGCTTGCCAGGGAAGTGCTCACTCCGCTAAGCCATCTCTCCAGGTATTTCTGTGTGACTTTGGTTTTGGTCCGTGTGTACCAAAATGCAACACAGGTGTACTCAACACAAAATAAAATTTCTGGGCCACCTAAATAGCTAAGCGGACCTAAGTGCCTCCAAGCAGGCACAGAGGCCAGGGGTCTGATCCCAGGCCTACTGTGCCAGCCCTGCCCACAGGATGTGCTGAGATGGCAATTGAGACTGATGGTGTAGGCCTATAATCGCAGCTCTGGGGAGTCTGTAAACAGGCGGATCACTATGAGTCCTATCTAGTAGTGAGACCCTGAACACCCTGTAGAACCTTCCCTAAAATACAAAATAAATAAATAAATAAATAAATAAATAAATAAATAAATAAAATTTCCGAAGATCAGTGGGAAGAGCTTCTCACCCTGGATCTTATGACACTGTCCCAATAGGAAAACAGGGTGAGAAATGAGAAACCTGTGCCACCCTATTAGTAGTCTTTAAATTTCCATATGTACTTTTAGGTCTTAGCTTTTATCATTTAAGCAGATGGTAATAGGCAAAGAAAAACTTGTAACTTGAGCCTGAAAAGATTGTTATAAATCATATTTATACTTTCTTTCTCCGCATCATATGATTTAATTGTCAAACTTTGTATGCCTCTACTTTTTTGCAGTCATCTGGGATAACTGGAGGTGTTTCATATAGAGAATCTTAGAAAGCTTA
>PVKA01033466.1:0-24316 GCA_004027165.1 Ctenomys sociabilis
CTTAAAAATAACGAGAATGCAGGAAAAAATAATCCATCACCTGCAAGATGATGCCAGGAAGAACAATGGGAGAATAATTGGCATCAATGAGAATGAAGGAGTCAATAAAAATGATATAAAAAGAATTTGGATAGAAATAATTGCAGAAAACCTCCCAAATATGAGGAAACAATCCAACATTCAGGTCATCGAAGCATACAGAACACCAAATAACCTCAACCCAACTAGAAACACACCAAGACAAATAGTTAAGATCCCAGAAATCCAACACAAAAATAATAAACTGAAAGCTGTTAGAGAGAAGAAGGAGCTCACATTCAGAGAAAAACACATCAGAATTACAGTCGACTTCTCTACACAAACAATGAAGCCAACGAGAGCATGGAACAGAGTTCTTCAACTCCTACATGAAAACAAATTCCAGTCCAGATTATTATACCCTGCAAAACTCTCTTTCAAGTTTGATGGAGAAGTAAAATACTTCCATGACAAAGAACAACTAAAGAATTTCATGATGACAAAGCCATCGCTTCACAGGTTGCTGGAAGATGTTCTAAGGAGACACCACAATGACCAGAACTCCATGAATGAGAATAGAAGGAACCCACTAAAGAGGGCAAACAATTAAGCACAGCTTACAAGGGAGTAAACAACACCAGGTAAATATTATGACAAACATAAGTCAACACATTTCAATTACAAGCATCAGTGTAAGCGCACTCAATTGTCCAACTAAGAGAAATAGACCGGCACAGTGGATAAGGAAACAAAATCCAACAATATGCTGTATACAAAAAACATACTTAACACAAAAGGACATTCATAAGCTCAAAGTCAAAGGACGGAAAAAAATGCTACATGCCCCAGGACCTCAGAAAAAATTAGGAATAGCAATGCTGTTCTCAGACAGTCTCAACGTCAAACCAAGAAAGATCAAATGACACAAAGAAAGCCACTATACATTGGTCAGAGGAAAAATTCAAGGTCAAGAGGTAACACTCATAAATATCTATGCACCAATCACAGGAGCACCCAACTATGTAAGACAAATCTTAAGGGACATGAAAAATTTAATGTCTAAAAACACAATCTTAACAGGAGACCTTAACACACCCTTATCACAAAAACATAGGTCAACCACAGAAAAAATTAGCAAGGAAGTAGCAGAACTGTATTAGAGCTTGGAACAAATGGACCTGGTGGATATACACAGAGTGCTCCACCCAACCCCAGCTGAATACACATTTTTTTCAGCTCCACACGGGTCATTTTCCAAAATAGACCACATACTAGTCCAGAGGTCATGCCTAAGTATATGCAAGAAAATATAAATTATCCAATGCATTCTATCTGACCACAATTCAATTAAAATGGAAATAAATGACAAAAGAAAACAGTAAAACCCACTAAATTCATGGAAATTAAACAATACCTTACTCAGCAATCAGTGGATTGCAGAAGAAATTCAACCAGAAATTCAAGAATCGCTACAATTCAATGAAAATTCAAGTACAACTTACCGGAATTTGTGGGATGCAATGAAAGCAGATCTTAGAGGGAAAATCATAGCTATGAATTCACACATTAGGAAAACAGAAATGGAACAAATTAGCATCCTAATGTTGCACATCCGACAACTAGAAAAAGAAGAGAAAATGAAACCCAGAGTGCAAAGACGGGAAGAAATCATAAAGATTAGAGCAGAAATTAATTCAGTTCATGAAGAAAACCGTTCAAAGAATCCACAAATCAAAAAGTTGGTTCTTTGAAGAACTAAATAAAACTGATAATCCTCTAGCCAACCTTATCAAAAAGAGGAAAGAAGAAATTCAAGTACATTCAATATGGGACGAAAAGGGTGAAATCACCACAGACCCAGTGGAAATTCATAAAATTATCAATTATTATTTTGAGAATCTTTAAGCTTACAGAATAGAAGACACAGAAGAAATGGACATATTCCACAAAAGGTACAAATTGCCAAAATTGAAACAAGAAGATATAACAACTCTCAATAAGCTGATAACAGCCAAAGAAATATGAAACGTAATAAAAAGCCTACTGACAAAGAAAAGACCAGGTCCAGATGGATTCACAGGTGAATTCTACAAGAAATTTATAGAGGATATAATCCCCACACTCCACAAACTCTGCAATGAAGTTGAAAAGGAAACAGCCCTCCCAATATCATTTCTGGATGCAAGTATAATACTGATTCCAAAACCAGGGAAAGACACAAGCCAAAAGGAGAACTATAGGCCAATCACCCTCATGAACATACACTCAAAAACACTCAACAAAATCCTGGCAAATAGAATGCAGAAAATCATTAAGGAGATCATACAACATAACCAGGAAGGATTCATCCCAGGGATGCAAGGATGGTTCAATATTCAAAAATGTATAAATGTAATAATCTATATTAGTAGACTGAAATCTAAAAACCACATGATCATCTCAATTGATGCAGAGAAAGGTTTTGACAAAGTCAAACACTCATTCATGTTCAAGGTCCTACAGAAAATTGGAATAGATGGACTGTATCTTAACTAGATAAAAGCCATCTATGACAACCCAAAAGCTCATATAGTCCTAAATGGGGAAAAACTGAAATCATTTACACTTAAATCACATACAAGACAAGGATGTCCTCTATCAAACCTCCTATTCAATATAGTCTTGAAATCCTTAGCAACAGCCATTAGAAAAGAGGGAGAATAAAGGGAATAAGAAATAGGTAAAGAAGAAGTTAAATTATCACTATTTGCAGACGACATGATACTTTACTTGGAAGACCCCAAAAATTCCACCAAGAAACTACTAGAACTGATAGGGAAATTCAGTAACATGGCAGGACATAAAATCAACACTCAAAAGTCAGTAGCATTCCTCTACACAAATAACAAGCACACTGAAAGGGAAACAATACAAACAATTCCTTTTACAATAGCACCGCGAAAATTGAAATACCTTGGGATTCACTTTACCAAGGAAGTCAAAGATCTTTTCATGGAAAATTACAACACCCTAAGCAACGGGATTAAAGAGGATTTCAGAAAATGGAAAGATATTCCATACTCCTGGATAGGAAGAATCAACATCGTGAAGATGGCCATACTCCCAAAAGTGCTGTAAAGATTTAATGCAATCCCTATCAAACTGCCACCAACATACCTCCCAGACATAGGGAAATCAATCCTAAAATGTATTTGGAACTAGAAATGACCCAGAATAGCAAAGGCAATCTTGGCCAATAAAAACAAGACAGGAGCCATCACAATTCCTGACTTGAAATTATACTACAAAGCCACTGTGATAAAATCTACATGGTATTGGCAACAAAATAGACCTGAGGATCAGTGGAATAGATTAGAAGTCGCAGAGCCATCTACAATCACACTCAGGAATCTGATCTTCAAAAAGGGGGCTAAACAAGCTCACTGGAAGAAAGATAGCCTCTTCAACAAACGGTGCTGGAAAACATTACTTTCCATATGCCGAAAACTAAAACTTGACCCAGCTCTATCACCATGCACTAAGTTAAGGTCAAAATGGATTAAACATCTGAACATTAAAACAGAAACACTCAATCTCCTGCAAGAGAAAGTAGGAGGAAGTCTTGAAGACATAGGGGTAGGTAAAGAGTTCATGAACAAACATATATTCGCACGGGAAGCACTTGAAAGAATCAACAACTGGGATCAACTTTTCTTAAGGACCCGCTGAGTGTCAAAAAAAATTGTCAACAGAGTCAGAAGACAACCCACAAACTTTGAAAAAATCCTAACTAATAAGCAATCAGCCAGGTCCACTGTCTAGAATATATAAAGAACTAAGATATAACAGGGCCCTTAAATTTAAAGACCCAATTCAGAAATGGGCATCTGAGATGAAACACTTCTCAGAGGACGAAATTAAAGAAGCGAATAAATATATGAAAAAATACTCAACATCGCTAGTCATCTGTGAAATGCAAATAAAAACATGACTGAGATACCAACCCACTCCAGAAAGAATGGTTATGATAAGGAAAACAATCAACAACAAATGTTGGAGAGGCTGTGGGGAAAAGGAAACACTTCTCCATTGTTGGTGGGAATGTAGACTGGTACAACCATTGTGGAGGTCAGTGTGGAGACTCCTCAGAAGAGTAAGACCAGAAATCCCTTTCAATCCAGTTATCCCCCTACTGGGAATTTTCCAAAAAGGAACTGAAAACATTGTATCATAGTGATATTTGTGTACCTATGTTTATAGCAGCACAATGTGTGATAGCAAAATCTTGGAAACAACCAAGATGTCCATCACATGAGGAATGGTTGAAAAAGATGTGATATTTCTGTATAATGGAGTATTACTCAGCTATTAAGAATGATAAGCTTGAAGCATTTATACTTAATTGGATGCCACTTGAACATATACTCATAAATGAAATAAACCAGACACACATGTGTAAATATCGTATAGTCTCCCTAGTATAAGAAGTGAAAAGCAGAAATACAAATGGAAACATAGAACAACAACTAAAATCAGTTGAGTCAGATAAGGCAAAGTGAATGGCATATGCTGCAGGATACTAATCAGCTTTTCTTCTGGATGGTTAAAAACATAAGTTCACAGATCAAAGTTGAATAGATAGAAGAGCCACAAGGCCAGCTAACATTTTGGCTCTAGCCTTTCAAGGTCAGTGAAGACTCAGGACATAGCAGAACATGTACTGCAACATTATGAAACTCAGTTGAGCTCCAAATTTTCTGAACAAAGAGATTATGCAGCCACAGAGGAAAGAGATTGAAGTTCTATAATGTGCCTATGGAGAGTCACATGGAGAGAAAACTTTCTCTCAGGCTCTCACAGAGACCAAACTAGTCAAGCATTGTCTGTGACTCACCATATGGATGACCCAGACAAAAGGTCTACAGAATAAGGTACAGGACTACAAGATAAACCCTGTGGGGACTTCACTGACCTCATAAGAAACATAAAGTACATGTGTGGGTATATAAGTCTTGCTCTATCTAGGCTTTAACCATCCAGCAGAAAAGTATAAAAATGAAGTATGCATCTGGGGCCATAATAATAAGTTGAGCTTTAAATGGCTATGGTCAACAACTTCTTCGGATAACTCACTATTGTTGTGGAATGTTGGACTGTGTTGGATTGTGTTGTTGAGTTCAAGCACTTAAGTTAGTTGAATGAAAACGGAGTGCCCATCTTTGACAGATGTAGAGAAAGGAAGGGGTATAGAAGAGAAGAATCATGGTGTGTGTGTATAGACAGTACAGTTGGAATAGATAACACTGTGCTTCTACATAATTCTATGAGAGGCAAGATTTGCACTAATGGTGGTTGGACAGGAATGGTGGTTTGACAGGCTATTATGCCGGCTTCTAGTACTATGAACAACCACTAGGAAAATGGCAAGGTAGAAACTATTAATTATTGAATCTTTGATGTAATTCAGGTATAAAAATTAAGATATGCAAACAGCTACACTCTCTTAATTTACTGATATGAGGCATATGGTATAGTAATGTCTGTAAGTATATCATATATGAACCTTCTATGATACCAAAACGTTATGAAAACAGTTTGCCATGTATTCACTTATGAAATAAATCTTGTCAAGTTATCTTAAAATTGTCTCATTGATAGTTGTACTAAAATAAAAAAAAAAGAAAAAAAAGCATCAGTTTAGGTAGATTCACTGTCCAGGATTTTAATTCCTGGCCTCCCGTGTCAGCCACGTCCCTGGGATGAACTGAGAAGATGATTGAGATAAGAGTGTTTGCACACACATTTAATCCCCGTACTTGAGAGTCTAAAAAACAGTTGGATCACTGAGTCCAGTCTGTGTAGTGATATACTATAGACCCTGCACTAAATACATTAAAAGGGAAGAAAAAAAGAAAGAGACTTTTATAGGGTAAATCATTCTGGGTTGGGATTCATTTTCTTTAAGACTTGAAGTAATTTGTTCCATGCTCTTCTTGACTTGATTTGTGAAGAGAAATCTGCCATTATTCTGATGGATTTTTATTTCATTGTGATCTGTTCCTTTTCTCTAGCAGCCTTTAGTATATGTTTCTTGTGTGAATTTCTGGGATCTTGATTATTGTATGTCTGTTTTTTGATTGTAATTGAGTTGATGTTATTTGGAGTTCTATACACTTCGGTTACTCACATTTCAGATTGCTTCCACATATTTGAGAAGTTTTTTGCTATTATTTCTGCCCTTATTCTTTTTATATCATTTTAATTGACTCCTTACTCAATGATGTCTATTAGTCTTATGATGTTCATCAATGCATCATCTTACAACTGCTAAATTATTGTTCCTTGGACCCTAGGTTTTGTTTTTGTTTTTTTTTCAGAACTGGGGATTGAACTCAGGCCCTTGCATTTGCCAAGGAAGCACTTATTCCACTGATCCATCTCTACCATCGCTCTAGGTGTTTGAAGAGGTCTTTCTTATCATTTCATTAACTGTAACAACACCTTCAAAGTCTTAAAGTCTATCTTCCCTTTCATTTGGACATTTTTTTTTTCTGAGTTTTAATAGAGTGTTAAAGTTGTTGAATATTTCTTTGAATCTGTTTCATGCATTCTATTTCTTTTCTATGTTACTCATTCAAGGTTTCTGTCATTTTTTTATCCTCTTCTATTTTTTATCAGTGTTTTCTTTAGAGGCACTTATTAATTCATTTATTATAATTATCATTTTATTATTTTGGAGATTATTTCTCATCTGATTTCCCCTGAAGCCTTTAGCTGCTATTATTTCAGAGTTTCAGGTATGTGAATTTCACTTTCTTCTGTGCAGTGTCTCCTGCATTTTTTCTGGTTGGGCTTGGGGCCTAAGAATGTATTTTTCTCCTCTTTGTCATTTTATATTTCAGAGAAGACTCTTTATTATCATTTCAGTGATTTTTTTCGTGAAAGTTTGATAGTAGTTACCTATATCACTGTGCCCAGAGCCTCTCTGTGTAGAGTCTGTTCTTTAGGTAGCCCTGCTATGTCAAAGATTTTTTGTTTTGTTTGTGTCCCAAGGATTTTCCCTCTTCATTAAGAGTAAGATATTGCTTTCTGTTTGTCACTGATCCCAGACCTTTTGTGTAGAGCTTTGGTGCAGTTATTAAAAAGCACCTTCTGATATTATTACCCAAGATAGATTATGTGGTTAAGGCACATATAGTTTTCTATTTATAGTACTATAATTATCAACACTAATAATGGGTAGTGAGATTTAGCGATTGACAATTTTTTGTAACTAATGTGTTTGTATTTTAAACTATAAGAGCAAATATTAGGAGTGTATGACTAAACAGGTAGAAAATTGGGAATTTGCTTTTAAATTAGTTCCCCTAAGTTCAATCTGTTCATCTCTTCGTGATATACCTAGAGTCTTGTAGGCACACTAGTTCAACCCAGTTACCTGCTGCCATCTCCCTCTCTCTCTCTGCTATCATAAATCTTAGTTTAGCAGTGCTCCTCAGCTTACCAGGTCTGGATCTACCAAGTTCAAACTCATCTAGCTGAGCTATCTTGGGTCTGATTGCTGTGCTTGGCTTCTTCCTGCTGTGGTCCATGGAAGTGAACCTACTGTGCTCTACTTGCTAGATGATCTGCTTGCAATTTAGCTGGCTGGGTTTCACCCTTAGCCTTTCTACAAGGAGTTCCATTTCAGGGTTCCCACATGGGCCCTATCCACTGGAGGTTCCAGTGGCTGGTCCCACATGCCAGACCTGTCCACTTGAAAATTCTTATCTTGATCAACACTACAATTTTCAAAATGGTGTGAAATTTGTCATAGATTCCAATTAATATCACAAATTAAGGTCAATTAATTTGGCAATTATTCAGATAATTCATCTCCTTCCATTCTGCGTAAAAGAGATGCATTTTACATACACACATGTGCACACATACACACACACACACACACAGAACACATTCACAAAATAAGATGTAAACCCAAACATATTCCTGACACAGTTATATTCTATGTATTCAGTTTCATTTCAAGTATGCATTTTACCTTTCCAAAGCATTTCTCTTCACAAATTCTAAATCGGATATCTCTCTTACAGGAGCTAGGAAGATAGCTCAACAGCGTATAAGGTCTTGAGTTCAATCTCCAGTAACAACAACAAAAAAGAAATATTTATTACATTTAGCATGGCTGTAATTAAAAGAAATAGGAATTGTGTGTTTTTCATATGAAAATATATGTGTCTTCAATAATCTCCATAGTTTATGCTGCTCTTCACTACAACTTCCATCCTAGTCCAAGATTTAACACTGTGCCAGACCTATCTTTGACCTACTGGGGTGAGAGCTGTCTCTTTGACAGCATACTGGAACTCACTGATGAATTGACTGATTCATTTTCAACTCTATGATACACTCTTCTCTTTTTTCACCTATACTTATGATGACAATGATTTTATATATGATCTAAATTAAAATATATTTGTCTTTATAAAGTACCCTGCTAAGTTGGATGCAGTTTCTGCAGTCATACTCCACTCTTCATGTTAATAAGATATATCTTTGATAGCTATCTTAATTGACCTTCACACATAATGTTTGAAAGGAGTTTTTAATAAATTGCTGGCCTTAGAATCTCTGTGTCATTTGTTAGGGATTTAATCAAATCATATTGACTTATCTGGATTAATGATCACAATCTACTTGACAGTGTGTTGCCCAAGCATTTTTGATAAACTAATTTGTACTCAATCTTAAAATATAGAAAATAGCAAGTTCATTACTCTAGCTCGCCCAATATAACTAAGCCAAATGAAAGTAGAAGTTCAGAGCTAGGGCGAAAGATCAGTGGTCTCAGCACCTGCCTGGCGAACACAAGGACTCAAGTTCAATCCATGATATCACATGCTTTGCCTAGAAACTTGGGCATGTTTGCTAACCACTGAAACTGGGCATAGTGGTGCAATCCTACAATTCCAGCACTGGGGAGGTTGGCACAGGAAGATCACTACAAGCCTGAGCTACATAGTGAGACCCTGTACTAAATAAATAAATAAATAAATAAATAAATAAATAAATAAATAAATAAATAAATAGAAAATGTATAAAATTAAAGTAAAAGTTCAATAAGCCTTTAATGTTCAACACTTCTAGCATTTTTCAGAAGGTCAAATCCAGTGTCTTCAAGGAATCAAGGCCAACTCAGCTGTGAATTTCCATAAAAGTCAAAAAGAGTTACATACTCCCAAGGGACAATGACATAGGATAAACATTTCCATTTCAAAAGACAGTAATAGGAGATTGAAAAGATTTGGAGCAAAGCATGACAAACTCCAGCAAGCATTAAGCCCTGTTGCTCCATAACTCAAACCCTGTGCACATGGTGGTAAAAGCGAGCTTCCAAAGAGTGTGGGCATCCTGCCCCTTTGGCCTGGCCACACACAGTTGCCACGTATGCTCTCTTGGGCTGGCTTCACCTGCATCTTACAGCTCTCTTTAGTAGATATTCATGGCATCTCAGACTTCCTAGGTTCTCCACAGCAACTTTGGTTCGTTCACTTCCACATCTTTATACACTGCCCTCTCCAGGTTCCATTCCTAATCTGTCAGGACCTCCTCAGAGGCCATTATCTAGTGAAAAACCCAGGCAATTTCTTCTTAATTTTCTATTTTTTTGTTCTTGAACTTACTATGGGTAGGGTCATGTTTATGCCTAAAATACTCTCAAGGAATTTTTATTCTTATAACTATAGGAAGGACATGGTTTCCTTTTACTAGCATTCATTATTTTAGCAGCCCCACACCCTCATCCCCAATTTTATATGATTCCTCCTGGGCTAATGTTTAAGTCTTTCAGAACTTTTTGCCATAGCTTGTGCTCATGATCCCCATTTAAAAAATTATCAATAAGCACTAAGGAACATCTATGCTTCAGACTGACTCTCTCTTGAAATTTTTTCCAACAGATTACATAGTCTACCACCCTAATGTCCCTCTCCTGTAACATCTCTGAACATGAGAAAGCTATGGATAAATGTCCTGCAAAAAATGACATACATAGCTAATAGTGGAGTCCTTGCTCCACCTGAAATCTCTTAAGCCTGGGCTTTATTGCCTTCATTCCTGTGATCATGTCTTCTCAGCTCTGCCAAGAACCAAACTTTAGCTTTACTCATAGCATTTTAATCTTCTCTAGCCGTTTACTTAAATAATGCCAAACTTCTCTCACAAACTAATTTCAAAGGCTTCTAAACCAAATGGTCAGTTACAATCACAACTTTTCTACTGCTAATTTTTCTGTGTAGTCAATTTCCACTTTGCTGGACAAAATATTGGAAGCAATTAAAAGGAGAAGGATTATTTTTTAATCACCTAGCTCCAAGGCAAGATTATTATGGTGGAACAAAGCTCCTTATTTGAGAGAGACCAGAGAACAGAGCAAATAAATAGAATGAGAAATGGGTCAAGTACCACACTGAGTGCTCAAGGCAAAGTGGCACATGACCAATTCAGAAACTTTCTGAAAGCACACTTTATCCATCTCCTAGACCCTTCTTTCTTTCTGTTTTCATGTTTTTGGTGGTTAGAGGGTCTCACTACACAGCTCAGACTCACGGTGATCCTCCTGCTTTCAGCCTCTCCAGTGCTGGGATTGTGAGTATGTGCCACTACCCCCAGATTCTGGCTGGTTTAGCCCACCCTCAAGGCAGGGTTGGAATGACATGTGGTGCCGGGGGTCAAAACGTGGTCCCACTGGGACACGGGATTGCTGGAAGAGGTCCTTCCAGCACGACAGGCCTGGAGCTCTCACTCGCCAGCTGAGCTGCCCTGGCTCTGGGGCCCAGGATCCTTGGGACAGGGGATTGCTGGCAGAGGTCGCTCTGGTGTGGTGGGCCTGGAGCTCTCAATCTCCTGGAAGAGAAAGTAGGAGAAACTCTTGAAGACACAGTGGTAGGTAAACAGTTTATGAACAAACATGTATTTGCATGGGAAACACTTGAAAGAATTAACAATTGGGATCAACTCTTCTTGAGGAATTTCTTCACATCAAAAGAAATTGTCAACGAAATGAACAGACAACCCACAAATTTTGAAAAAAATCCTAACTAATAAAAAATCAGAAAAAGGTCTGCTGTTTAGAATATGTACAGAACTAAGATTTAACAGGACTTTCAAATTTAAAGACCCAATGCAGAAATGGGCATCTGAGATAAACACATACTTCTCAGAGGACGAAATTAAAGAAGCGAATAAATATATGAAAAAATGTTCCACATTGCTAGCCATCCGTGAAATGCAAATAAAAACAAGACTGAGATACCATCTCACTCCAGAAAGAATGGCTATCATAAGGAAATCAACCAACAACAAATGTTGGAGAGGAAGTGGGGAAAACGGAACACTGCTCCAGTGCTGGTGGGAATGTAGACTAGTACAGCCATTGTGGAGAACAGTGTGGAGACTCTTCTAAAGAGTAGGACTGGAAATCCTGTTCAAGCCAGCTATCCTCCTATTGAGAATTTTTCCAGAGGAACTGAAAACATTATATCATAGTGATATATGTGTACCTATGTTTATAGCAGCACAATTTGTGATAACAAAATCTTGGAAACAACCAAGATGTCTGTCACATGAGGAATGGCTAAAAAAGATGTGGTATTTCTATATAATGGAGTATTACTCAGCTATAAAGAATGATAAACTTGAAGCATTTATACTGAAGTGGATGCCACTTGAACATATACTCATGAGTGAAATAAACCAGACACACATGTGCAAATATCGTAGTCTCCCTAGTATAAGAAGCAAAAAGCAAAAATACAAAAGGAAATGTACAACAACAACTAAATACAATTGAGTCAGATAGTTAGGGCAAACTGAACAGCATATGCTTCCAGGTACTAATCAGCTTTTCTTCTGGATGGTTAACAGCCTAAAGTCACAGATCAAAATTGGAGAAACAGAAGAGCCGCAAGGCCAGCCAACATTTTGGCTTTAGCCTTTCAAGGTCAGTGAAGACTCAGAACATAGGAGTACCTGTATTGTAACATCATGAAACTCAGTTGTGCCTTAAATTTTCTGATCAAGGAGACTGTGCAGCCACAGTGGAAAGAGATTGGAGTTCTATAGTGTGCCTGGGGAGAGTGACATGGAGAGAAAACTTTCTCTCAGGCTCTTATAGAGAGCAAACTGGTCAAGCATTGGCCTTGAGTCATCCACATGGATGACACAGACAAAGGATCTACAAAGTAAGGTACAGAATTACAAGATAAACCCTGAGGGGACTTCACTGATCTCATCAAAAACAAAAGCTACATCTTTTGGTATATAGGTCTTGATCTATGTCGGTCTTAACCATCCACCCAAAAAGTATAAAAGTGTGGTATATAACGTGGGGCCATAATAATAAGTTGAGCTGTAAATGGCTATAGTCAACAACTTCTTCAGATAACTCACTATTATTGTGGAATGCAGCAGTATGTTGAATTATGTCGCTGAGTTCAAGCACCTAAATTGGTTTAATGACAATGGAGTGCTCATCTTTGGCAGATCTAGACAATAAATAAATAAATAAATAAATAAATAAATAAATAAATAAATAACAGGGAATGCAAAGGAAGAATCACAATGTGTGTGTAAACAGTACTGTTAGGATAAATATGCCATGCTTCTGCATAATTCTATGAGAAGCAAGATTTGCACTAATAGTGATTGGATAAGATATTATGCTGGCTTCTAGTAATATGGGCAGACACTGGGGAGATAACAAGGTAGAGGGTGTTAATTGTTGGATCTGTGATATAAATCAGCTGTAGAGAAATAAGATAGGTGTATAGCAGCACTCTTCATTCACTGATTAGAGACATTTACTATAATAATGCCTGTAAGTATAATATCATGTATGCACCTTGTACGACATTGAAACATTACGAAAACGTTTTGCAATGTATTGATTTCTCAAATCTGTCCTGTTAATTTGTAATGAAACTGTCTCATTGCTATTTGTTCTTTAACAACAACAACAAAAAAAAAACATGGTCCTGGCACCTGGCTATGCTTGTAAGGACTTTAGTCTGCTGAGCAATGTCATTGAACCTCTCTAGATGTTTCTTCTTCAAGTAAAGTTGATGTGTCACTATTAGGAATCACACATAACAGAAAACTGAAACTTCAAAATTTTGGAAAATATATACACATTTTTATTAGCATGTGACTAAATAATTAATTTAAAGTATATTAAAACATATTTAAACAAAAGAAAATATCAAATTGTCAAAAATTTGAAGGTCCAGTAAACATAAACCTTCAAGAAAAAATTATATCATTAAGTCCACAAATTAGAAAATTTTAATGCTGCATAATCAATAATGTAATGTTCCCAAACATACACTCAAGATAAAAGAATAGTTTAGACTTAAACAAGAAGAAAAATTAAAAAGGTAACTTGTATTAATTAAATTGAGGCACCTCCCATTACCGTCTCCAGTCCTAAGCTGAGTTGTAGCTGCTTCTCTCATTCTTGTAGAAGGCAGATGGACTCCTGTGGGGAAGTTGGGAGCTCTGGGAAGGCCTCTCTCCTGGGAGCTCCTCTGAACTGTGGCTGTTTCTCCCATTATCATAAAAGGTATAATCACAACCACGAACCCTGCCCCACCTCTCCCAACACCAGCACAGGAGTTTGGCTGAGCTGTGCCCACTTTTCTGGGTAGTAACAGTAGACATGGAGAAACCCACCTTGTCTTCCCAATGTCCTGGTAGCCTCGCTCACCAGCACAGCACACACAAAAATGCCAAGAGGAAAGAGCAGCAGGCAATCTCAGACCTCTAGCTCACGCAGAACAAGCCCAGGAACCAAGATCACAGAGGAACTTGAAAATTAGACACCTGACACTTCTGAAATGACAGCAAGTGAAGTAAAGAAATAACTCCATCAAGGTATAGAAGAACTACAATCACAAATAGATTCCCAAGTTAAAAAAAAAAGAAAGAAATGACAAGTATGCAAAGATATCTCAGTAGCTTAAGTGCCTACCTTGCTGGCAAGCAAAAGGTCCTGAGCTCAATCACTGATACCACAAAAAAGAAAAGAAAGAAATGACAGAAATCATGAAAGAATTGCTCAGCACATCTAAAGAAGACATAGGTTTTAAAAAGTATAGGCCAATAGGAAACTCATGGAAACATTGAACGAATAATAGAGGGAAGTAGTAGAAGGTACAAAATGTATTCAAACAAATATCCAGAATTCCACTGAAAGATAATAAAAAAATCCCTTGAATAAAACTGAAGATAGAATTTCTTTTTCTTTTCTTTTCTTGGAACTGGGGATTGAACCCAGACCCTTGTGCTGGGCAGGGAAGTGCTTATTTCACTGAGTCATCTCCCCAGACCCATAAAGTTCCATACCTGCCATGTCTTTTTTTTCTTTTTTCTTTCTTTCTTTCTTTCTTTTTTTTTTTTTGTATTTTAGGGAAGAGTCTGAAGGGTATTCAGAGTCTCACTGCTAGATCAGACTCTTAGTGATCGGCCTGTTTATAAGCTCCCCCAGCCAGTCTTGGAGATAGAATTTCTGACTTTTAAGATAGCATTGCATTAAGTGAAAACAAAAGGAAATCATCTCTTAAAAACAAGGAGCCAGGAAATAAAAATGCAGCACTTGGTGTGAGGGAGAATGTCCGGGGCCTCTGGATCCTGAATAGACCCAGACCGCAAACCCTGTGTGTGAATGAAAACCCCTGGGCCTCTGCATCCTGAAGTGACCCAGAGGGCAGGCCCAGCATGGAACCCTTCAGCAGAACTCCCTGCAAAAAGGCAAGAGCCAAGACCCATCCAGCTGATTCAGGAGCAGAACATCTTGCCCGAGTGACTCAGAGTTCACCTGCAGGGCTGCAGCAGAAAGAAGAGAACACAGCAGCCAGACTCAAGCCACACTCATCTGGAGGACTCTGAACTTCATAGACCTAGACCTAGTACTAAGGTAATAACTCTATCTAAGCTCTACACCAAAGACCAAAAGTCAGTGGTATACAAAATGATAAAAAGAAGGAGCAAGAAGCAGTCTCAGGCCCTTAGTCCACCCAGTACAAATGCAGTAGACACTAGCATAGAGGAAACTGGAAATCACACACCTGAAATCTCTGTGCTTCTAAAGAATACACTGAGGGCCTGGGAGATAACTCAGTAGAATAAGCATTTGCCTGGTAACTGCAGGGACCTGAGTTCAATCCCTGGTTCCACAAAAAAAAAAAAAAAAAAAAAAATAAGTACCAATTAAGCATGCCTATAATCCCAGCACTAGGGTGGCTGAGGCAGGAGGATTGTTGTGAGTTCAAGACCAGCCTGAGCTACAAAGTGAGCTTAAGGCCAGCCTTAACTGCACAGTGAGACCCTGTCTCAAAAAGACAAAAAAAAAAAAAAATAAAGAATGCACTGATAAAAAATAGAGCAGAATATAAAAATGATGGAACCCTGAAAAAGTAAAATAGGAAAGAAATAGAATGCATGAAACAGTTCCGAAGTGATATACAGGAAATTAAAACCTCAATCACAAGCTGGTAAATCCATTTGAATGAAAGCAAAAATAGACTCTCTGACATTAAAGACACCATTGCAGCTAGTGAAAAATTAAGCAAAGATCTCTTGAAAACAACTAGGAAGCAGGAAAAAATAATTCAACACCTCCAAGATGATGCAAAGATGAACAATATGAGACTAATAGGCATCAATGAGAAGGAAGGAGTCAATTCAAATGATATAAATAGAATATGGGCAGAAGTTAGCAGAAAACTTTCCAAATATGGGGCAACAATCTGACATTCAGGTAACCTAAGCATATAGAACTCCAAATAACATCAGCCCAATTAAAACCACTCCCAGACATACAATAATCAAGTTCCCAGAAATTCAGCACAGGAACAGTGTACTAAAAGCCACTAAAAAAAAGGAACAGATCACATTTAAAGGAAAACCCATCAGGATAACAGCAGATTTCTCTTCACAAACCATCAAGGCCAGAAGAGCATGGAGCAAAGTACTTCAAGTCTTGTAAGAAAACAAATTCCAACCAAGACTGATATACCCTGCAAAACTCTCTTTCAAATATAATAAAGAAGTAATATAATTCCATCACAAAGAACAACTAAAGAATTTCATGATGACAAAGCCAAGCCTACACAGACTACTAAAGAATGTTCTAGAGAGGGAGCAAAATGATTACAAACCACCAAATAGGGGAAACAATTAAACACACGAGAATAAGAGGTATACAATAGTAGTTTTTCAGTTTTTTTTTTTTTTTTTTTTTTTTTTTTTTTTTTTTTTTTTTTGTGTACAGCAGCAAAATATTTCCATGAGCACACTCTACAAATGGACTTCTCTTGTACCCTATGGGCCTGTGGATATAGCTTGGTCATCCAAGTGTCCTAGGTCCTGCAAGTGCAAGGGCCAGGTTTTGATCCCTGTGCTATCGCAGTCCTAGAAATCCTTGTACACCTAGCTGGCCCTGAAACTGGCCCTGTGGTACATGCCTATAATCCCAGCACTAGGGATGATGAGACAGGAGGATCACTACAAGTCCAAGCTGTATGACAAGAACTGACACCAACTAAATAAAAATTTTAAAAGGTTTTAATAGTCAAGAAGAGCTTGAGGTGAAGTATTTCAGGTCAAGAAAGAAAACAGTATCCAATCCAGACAGATTGATGTACCCTGCAAAACTATCTGTCAAATTAAAAAAGAAATAAGATATGTCCATGGCAAAGAGCAACTGAAGAAAATTTTGACCAACAAACCATCCCTAGGAGAGTATGGATATTTTATAAAGAGACAAAAATGA
Source organism: Ctenomys sociabilis (assembly GCA_004027165.1). Classification (NCBI taxonomy): domain Eukaryota; kingdom Metazoa; phylum Chordata; class Mammalia; order Rodentia; family Ctenomyidae; genus Ctenomys; species Ctenomys sociabilis. Next base: position 16,826 of record PVKA01033466.1, read on the forward strand.
TTACAACTACAAGAAAAATAACAAAGGAACTACCAAGCAGACTAAGCAGGGGAAGAATTGGATCCTACAGTAACTAAATGACATGACAAACATAAGCCAACACATATTTCTTCAATGTACATGACCTCAACTTACCAATCAAAAATGACTTCACTTTACCATTATAAAATGGAACAAGAAACAAAATCCACAGCTTAGGCAGATGCAGGGGCCATGGGTCTGATCCTGGGGCCTGCCATGCCGGCCCTGCCCCGCAGGGCACTCTGAGATGATGTCTCAGACTGGGTGGGGTGGCACGCACCTGTGATGCTAGCACTTGGGAGGCTGTAAAACAGGAGGATCACTATGAGTCCAATATATATATATAGTGAGACCTTATATATCCTGTACAATCTGTCCTAAATACAAAAAAAAAGAAAAGAAACAAAACCCAACAATATGTTGTATAAATGAAACACATTACTCAGAAAGAAATTCACAGAATGAAAGTTAAATGATGGGAATGATACTCCATGAGACAGGAGCCCAGAAAAAGCTTAAGTAGCTATATTGGTTGCTGACAGGGTGACTTCAAACCAAGAGTAAGTAAAAGAGATACAGAAGGTCACTACACACATGTTAAACTACAAGAGGAAGTGATGAGTCATTGATACATATGCATACAATGTAGGCTCATCCCCTACATAAGACACATTTTAACAGACATAAAAATTCAAATCAGCAATAACTCACTTGGGCAGGGAGACTTTTCCAACCCACTAACACAAAGTGATAGATCAACCTGGCAAAAAAATCAGCAAAGAAATAACAGAACTAAACCAAACTTGTGATGAAATGGGTTCAGTATATTGTGGAGTGTTCTGGTGAGCAATATCAGAATACACATTCCTCTCAGCTGCACATGGGATGCTCTCAAAATATACTAGCACATGAGGCATGCTTAAGTAAATGCAAAGGAATTAAATTATGCCATGCACAGAACAGGGCATGGTGGCACATGTGTAACCCCAGCACTCATGAGGTTGAGACAGAAGGATTGCTGTGAGTTTGCGACCACCCTGGAGATACAAAAATGAACACTGGGCCAGCCTGAACTGCACAGCAAGACCCTGTCTCAAAAAAAAAAAAAAAGAAAGAAAGAAAGAAATTATCCCATGCGTATTAACTGACCATAGTGTGAGGAAACTGGAAATTATTGACAAAAGAAACACCAAAAATTCTGTAAACACATGGAAATTAAATAATATCCTCCTGGTCAATCAATGGGTCACAGATAAAATTAAAGAAGAAAATAAACAATATGTACAATCCAACAAATGTGCAAATGCTGCTTACTGGAACTGGTATGATGTGATGGAAGCTGTCTTGAGGAGAAAATTCATAGTGGTGAATTCTTACATCAGGAAAACAGAAAAAACCCAAGTAAATAATCTTGTGCTTCACGTCAAGTACCTAGAAAAAGAAGAGCAAGTCAGGCCCAAAGCCTAAGGAAGACAGAAAATTATAGAAAGCAGAGCAGAAATAAATTCAGGGCAGATGATGAAACAATACAAAGAACTAAAGAACTGAAGAGTTGGTTGTCTGAAAGAATAATAAAACTATTGATAACCCCTACCACCTTATCAAAAAAGAGAAAAATTCAAAATAATTCAATAATCAAGGAAAAGGGTACAATCACTACAGATCCTATACAAATTCAAGAGATTGTGAATACCTATTTCCAAAATCTTTACTCTCACAGGATGGAAAATACAGAAGAAATTAACAGATTTCCAGATACATTTGAATTACTACAGCTGAAACAAGTATATATTAAATTCAGTATCAATGATCTAAGTGAATATGTAATAAAAATAAACCTACTCACAAAGAAAACCTAGTTCTTGATGGCTGAATTTTGTAAGAAATTTAGAGAAGATTTAATGCTATTGGAATAAAATGATCTCAGAAAGCCAACGTAAATCCAGATAAGGTGGACTTATAACAGAATTGCCTGAAAGGAGAATCATTTCATTTTCTAAATTCAAATTAGGTTAGCTTCATCTATCTATCTATCTATCTATCTATCTATCTATCTATCTATCTATCTATCTATCTATCTATCTATCCATCTATATTTTCTAACTCCTTGCTATAAATTTTTGATTACAAGAAAATGAGAAAAGGCATCATTGCTATTCGAGTTCTTTATAAACAAACAAAAATTCAAATGTATGTGTAAAGAAAGGAAGTATTTGAAGTTAAAATTATTCTTTGGGAGATTATACACCAACCTTCAGGAAAGAAAAGATTTCATATGTAAGCATAAATCCCTACATTACTGAAAACATGAACAAATTGACTACATTTTGGAATAGATTTTAATATATAAAATTCTTTCTTAATAGGATATAACTGCCCGATACCATTTTCAAACAATTCATTGCTAATAATTCTATCTCTTCAGCATCAAATCAGAAAAACTGAATCTAAGATTCTTTTTTTTTAAAATGAGGGAATTTAACATTAACACTTTGGTAAAAAGATGTTATGTGGTTTGGACAATAGTGGGCGGAGTTAGTTGATAGCCTAAGAATCTGTATGAAAGAAAGTTGAACTCAGTCCTGTGTGAAGCAGCTTTGCAGATACTTGTGTCACTCAAAGACACAGGGGCAACACTGTGGGCAAAGGTCCTGTCAGAAAGTGCTACGAGAAACTGAAAAAGTATGAATTAAAACGTCTCTGCCATCACAAGATTAATCATTTGGTAGCAGAGACAGAGACTGTGCATATAAAGGTGCTTAAAGAGCTCTTTTATTTTTATTTTTATTTGTTTATTTTTCTGTAGTTGGTACATGGTCTCAGTACACAGCTTGGACTCATAGTGATCCCCTTGTTTTAAGCCTCCTTAGTGCTAAGGTTACAGGTATGCGCCACCACATCCAGCCTCAGTGGCTGCCTCAGTGCTCCTGGGGGCGAGACTGGCACAACATGTGGTACAGGGGATCGAATCCTGGTACCTGTGCTTGCCCAGGCAGGCACTTGGTCTGCTGAGCTGTCTCACTGGCCTAAAGAGCTCTTCATAAAACCTGGATGGATGAGCTGGCAATATTTATCTCTTCAGTGTATCCACTACATGAGCTATCTTAAATCGGTAGTGGTATTTTCGCAGCCCAGAAGTGACGTCTTCTCTGGATTTCCCCTCCACTGGCTCCAGCCAAAGCTGCAAGAGTACATGTAGAAGTTTGCAAAGAAGGGGTTGAAGGAAAATGGCCACAGATTGGTATGGAAAGATAACCAAAGCCAACAAAAAGAAGTCGCTGAGGTGGAAAACTCAGAAGTGGTTAATACAAGAGGCCAGTTCCAAGAAACATAGGGAAAGATGATTTAAAGAGGCAGCTCTAAGAGGAGTAAAAAAAGTCCATTGAACCAGCAATTTCAGTATTAAATGTGACCTTTGTAAGACAAGACTGGTAGGACAGCATGAAAGTCAGATGTAAAGTGCTTGTAATGATTGCAACGAATGCCATAAAGACTTGGTTTTAGCACTGAAAATCATTTTCACCCCTTTAAACAGATGTTCATGTCCAGGAATTGCTGGTGGAGCTTTTTTATTATTTTAACATATAACTATGAGTGGAATTATTAATATCCTAGGTCTCAGTGTCACAGCTAATTTGTTTTAAATTTGAAATAGCTTTTACTATATTTCTTCTTTTTCCTCGCAAATGTCAGCAATTTAGTGAATCAAAATCTCTTCATGAGATTTCTTGTCATGATTACAGTGACATTAAATCATTTGTCATTAATTTATAAGTTTCTATCACAAAAAACCAAATAATTTTTAATTCAAGGAATTTATAAATCTCTTCTGGTAGCATAAGCAATTACTAATTTCTTTAAGATATAATGGATAGAATAAATAGTAATGCATATGAAGAATTGTAAATCTGCCTAAAATGTACTAGAATGTGAATTAAATATCATCCTTTTAGACTAATTTTGAAAACATCATTAGATCTGGATTGTATATGTGTCATAATTGTGCACACTTTATTTCCTTCCTAAATTCATTTTGTTATGTAAACCACAAAAAACATTGTCCTACCTTTTTGTGTTAAAAATAGTTTTCTATCATCAATCTTGTAAACTATACTGAAAATTCATTGAAACCTAAAATATTCATTGGTAATTTGAATTTTTGGTAATATTTAGTTATATAAATGATATTTGTAGCATTCTTTGTGTTATTTAGAAAGTCAGTCACAGTTCCTTATCTCTTTTTTTGCTTTATTTAATTACTGCTTTAGATGGAATTATATACCCTCTAACAGTAAGTTCCTGTCCAAGATTTTCAAGTAGAAGGAAGAGAGGCAAATATCTAATGCCTTGTATTAAACTACCAAATAAAATAGTCTTCCTTCTTTCTCACTTTACTGCAAAGATTTTGGTATGTCTCTATGTAAAAAATGGCTATGGTTTTCAAGATTTTCCATATATTATCATTTATCAAGTTATACCAAAACTTTTTCCACTTTTTATTAGAGAAGTTATGGAGCTAGAGCTGAACAACTGAAGAAATTGTTCAAATCTATTGGTTAACACGTATCTAGAGGGAGCAAATACTTTCACGTTTCTTTTTTTTTTTTTTTTTTTTTGCAGAACTGGGGATTGAACTCAGGCCCTTGCGCTTGCCAGGGAAGCATTTATTCCACTGGGCCATCTCCCTGGCCCCTCTTTCACGTCTCTGTAGTACTGTATGAGTACGTGTCTGCACAGAAAAGCATGAGAAGCACCATTAATGCAGGCAGCACACAATGCAGTCATCTGTCAGGAGCTGTGGCTTCCCGGACACACTGCCTCTGAACAACCTCCTGAATCTCTAACTGCTCATCTGTCTCACAGAAAATAGCTTGGGATGTGAATTCATCGTTGGAGTGATGGGTGGTAAAATCTCCTTTCATTCTTTTCCTGCAGAAATAGTGTATTTCCACGGATTGTGCCTTTTAAGTTCACTAATAGCAATGATATTATATAGTTCTCTCCAGTTCTTTCCATGGGCTGCTGCTTGTGTCAAAGGAAGCACTAAGAGGCAGGAGGTAGAATATAGAATGAGAATGCACCCTGCAGCAGGGTGAGGAGGGAGACCTTCAGTATCCACAGTGAGCCCAGGGAAAGCACAGGAGGGAAGAGAAAGGGAGGGTGCATAGCATGCATAATGAGTAAACTTTTAAAAACAAATACTCTCTCTCTTTCTGTCTCTCTCTCCCCTCCCCTCTTTCTCCTCCCTCCCCCACTCCCCAATACCCTCAAGAGTGAGCAGCTTCTTCTAGGCTTCTAATGAGACACAGATCTTTGCAGGTGGGACATTATGCTCCACATTTCAGCCTAGATCGCTGCAATGTGCTCTATATGGAGTTCCCTTGGAAGCCCTGCCAGAAGCCATGGTTAATGCAGAGTGCAGCTGTTGGAGATCGTTAGCATAAATAGGTTTGGCTTAGCTAGAAGCCCAAAGTCTGGAACTGAAAGACATATCTCCCTTCAACTGTTTGTTTCAAAGCTTTCCATTTAATAATAAATAAAATAATGGAAAATGAAAACTTTTATTTATTTTCTTTTTCTTTTTTCTATTGAAGAAAAAATAGCAATGAGACAGTTTCAAACAAACAGGCCATATTCAATAATTAATATATTGCAAATTGTTTTTGTAATGGTTTATTATCATACAAGGTACATACATGATATACTACTTACAGACCTATTATAGCAGATGTCTCTAATAAATGAAGAGAATGCAGTTGTATACTTAACTAATTTTTTAAAGCTGTATTATAGCACAGTCCAAATAATTAAAACTTTCTACTTTGTGATCTTCCTACTGATTGTCCATAGTACTAGAAACCGACATAATATCTTGTCCAACACTATTAGTGCAAATCTTGCTTCTCATAGAATTATGCAGAAGCATGACATATTTATCCTAACTGCACTGTTTATACACACACAACATGATTCTTCCTTTGTATCCTCCTTTCTTTGTCGAGACCTGTCAAAGATGGGCACTTCATTGTCTTTCAACAATTATACATGCCTGAACTCAACAACAAAATCAAACACAGTCCTGCTGGCCACAAAAATAGTGAGTTGTCTGAAGAAGTTGTTGACAGTAGCCCTTACAGCTCAACTTATTATTTGTCCCCACATTATATACCTCATTTTTATACTTTTCTGCTGGATGGTTAAGACTGAGATAAAGCGAGGCCTATATAACAAAAAATGTAACTTTTGTATCTGATGAGGTCAGTCAAGTCCCCTCAGGGACCTGTAATCCTGTACCTCACTCTGTAGATCATTTGTCTGTGTCAGCCATGTGGATGAGTCATGGCCATTGCTTGACCAGTGTGCTCTCTGTGAGAGCCTGAGAGAATGTTTTCTCTACATGTGACTCTTAGCAGGCACACTATAGATCATGGATTGCCTTCCTCTGTGACTCCACAATCTCCTTGATAAGAAAATTTGGGGCACAACTGCGTTTCATGATGTTGCAGTACAGGTTCTCTTATGTTCTGAGTCTTCACTGACCTTCAAAGGCTAGGGCCAAAATGTTGACTGGGCATGTAGCTCTTCTATTTTTCGAATTTTGATCTGTGAACTAAGGTTGTTAACCATCCAGAAGAAAAGCTTATTAGTACCCTGCAGCATATGCCATTCAGTTTGCTTTAACTATCTGACTGAATTCTTTTTAGTTGTTGTACATTTCTATTTGTTTCTGCTTTTGACTTCTTACACTAGGGAGACTACATATTTGCACATGCATGTCTGGTTTATTTCATTTATGAGTATATGTTCAAGCGGCATCCACTACAATACAAATGCTTCAAGTTTATCATGCTTTATAGCTGAGTAATACTCCATTATATAGAAATACCACATCTTTTTCAACCATTCCTCATGTGATGGACATTTTGGTTGTTTCCAAGATTTTGCTATCACAAATTGTACTGCTATAAACATAGGTACACATATATCATTATGATATAATGTTTTCAGTTCCTCTGGAAAAATTCCCACTAGGATAATAGCTGGCTTGAACGGGATTTCCAGTCCTACTCTTTTGAGGAGTCTCCACAGTGTTCACAATGGCTGTACCAGTCTACATTCCCACCAGCATTGGAGCAGTGTTCGGTTTTCCCCACTTCCTCTCCAACATTTGTTGTTGGTTGATTCCCTTATGATAGCCATTCTTTCTGGAGTAAGATGTTGTTTTTATTTGCATTTCACGAATGGCTAGCAATGTGGAGCATTTTTTCATATATATATTTGCTTCTTTAATTTCGTCCTCTGAGAAGTGTGTATTCATCTCGGATGCCCATTTCTGGAGTAGGTATTTAAATTTGAGGGCCCTGTTATATCTTAGTTCTTTATATATTCTAGAAAGCAGACCTTTGTCTGGTTGCTTATTAGTTAAGATGTTTTCAAAATTTGTGGGTTGTCTTTTCACTTTGTTGACAA
>PVKA01033467.1:0-17390 GCA_004027165.1 Ctenomys sociabilis
AAATAAATAAATAAAGTGTAGGAATAGGAGGGCTGGCAAGGTAGCTCAGCAGAATAGGCCAGGGTTCAATCCCTGTCACACATGCCCCACCACCTGGACGTGCTGAGCTGGTGGTGGAGTCTGGGCATGGTCACACACACCTGTAATCCCAACGCTAGGGAGGCTTAAAAAGAGGAGGATCACTAGGAGTCCAAGCTGCATAGTGAGACGCTGCACACACACACACACACACACACACACACACACACACACCCTTAGGGGTAGGAATTAAAAGAGATGGTTTATAACCATAATCTCTCATACCAAGAAATAAAAAACCCTGATAGAAGAGTGTATAATTTGTATATTGAGTGCTCAATTCAGCAGCATATATCCTAAAATTGAAAGGCAAAGGAGCTCTAGCATCTTGAAAAACACACCTCACCTAATGTAATCTTACAATTCTGGTGATCTCCAGCTGTTAGAATCAAGCAAACCATAATGTGGATGAATTGCGATTCATATATATATATATTTGAATTGGGGAAAAACAGTTGTGGTTTTCAGTAATGTCAAATATTATTTTCAGAAAACATACCTGGGGGAAGGACTTTGTATTCATAAAAATATTTAACATAATTGATAGAAATCATCATAACGATATTTCCAATAGAGGCATTTTAGATTGTTCATTCAACATTTTGGAAATTTTAAAACCCAACTAGGGTTTGTCATCCTGTGGATTTGCCAGGCTGCAGATAATGCAGTGAAGAAATTCTTTGTCTATGAATTTTATGGAGTTTTCAAGCAGTCTGCTGAGTTTAGGGGCTTAGTAACATCAATATAATTGATCTCATCTGCTCTATGATATGTTGCTGAAAGGTTTGGGGAAGTATTCACTATTCATAACCAAATAGAATTCACTGTATAGTTTCCACTGATTCGTCATGCGGCAAAATACAGTCACTTGGCCAGAAAATGTAGTCATAGTTGTATCAACTGCCAGTGGAGAATGTAAGAGTTATTCATAAATCAAATTATAAAGCTCCTAGAGTTATAAATCACTGAGAAGTATTGTGCATTAGTATTCAGGAAGAGTAAAATACTCCCACCACTTCTAAGAATGTAGAGTTTACAAAGCAAGTGTAAAAGCTGAAAGTATTGTCTTTTAGACCCAAGATGAAAGTTATCATAAATTAAAAGCAGGTCTATGTTCTTAAATGACAAAGTAAATTTTATAGTTGTTTCATAAGTATGATACAAGATGAATAAAACCTTGTTTAATATCTGTAAATTAAATGTTAGTGTATCTTGATAAAACGAAGTCATTGTCTTCTAGCTATGTTTCTTACACTAATCTTTTTGTGATTTAGGACTTTTGCTTTTAAGTACTTTATTCTCACAGGTATGTATGCTAATACTTTCAAGCCTTCATAACTTGAAAGAATAATAACATTAAGAAAGCAGAAGTACCAAATGTACTAAGAACAGAAAATTGAGATGAGTAGCTGATGATTTGTTAAAAAAAAAAAAAAAAAGTTTCAAAAACACATAGTTCTAGAGGTTTTAGAAATTATCCCAGGGTAACTACATCCCATGAATCTAGAAACACAAAGAAAAATATATTTCAAAATGTGTGGGACTGGAAAGATAGCTCAGTGGTCTCAGCACCTACCTGGTAAGTCCAAGGACCTGGGTTCGATCCTCAGTATCACGTGCCATGCCAGCCCTGGAATCCCCAGTGCTGCATGCCGGCCACTGAAACCAGGTGTAATGGCACAAGCCTGTAATCCCAGTGCTAGGGAGGCTGAGACAGAAGGATCACTATGAGTCTGAGCTGTGCAGCAAGACCCTGCATACCCTGTGTACCAAATAAATAAGATTTAAAATGTTTTTTAGAATGTCATTGTAGCCTGAAATACTTCGTGGAGTGCAACAGGGAAACCAAAAGCAAACACACTGAGCCAGAATATAGTAAAGTTTAATAGTACAAAGAAGAAAGCCAAAAACTTAAATTCTGTTCTTGGTGCTCATATCACTGTCATAGAAGTCCTTAACCTGGAACTAATCCAGAGATGAATTTCTAGGGACATGAAATTATCTAAGCATGTATGTCTCTCTTAACAAAGGTGATCCGTGACTTTCATTAGGTTCTTGTGAGTTAACTCCTGCCCTCAAAATGAGAAGAAGCATGTGAATTGTATAAATCTGTGCTAGTACTCAGCCTTCCAAATGCAATTTTCTCTCAGTTTGTCTACACTGGCATCAGCTCAGTGTCCCAGAGACTAGAAGTGTCATCTTAGGCATGTCAACCTGGGACAGACAGAGAAGGAGAAAAGGGAGGAGGAGAAGAAGCATGAGGAGGAGGAGGAAAGAAAGTGGTGCCGTAGTTTCTGGAACCTCATACCTCCTTCTGTCCCTCTTTTAGGCTTTAAGACTGTGGTAATCTTTGTGCTCTGAACACAAGACTAGATTTTAGGGCCAGTGATATTGGTTCTGGATGGGCTTATCAACTCTAATAGCTCAATAAAACTGCTACATTGAATTGGTCTGAAGAAAATTTGGCACTTGTTCCCAGAGAGAAGGCTGTAACGTGGTCCCAGGTAATTCTCCCAACCTTCCCCTGAGATGGCACTGACAAGCCAGCAGGAGTTCCTTTAGGAACTCACCCAGGTCGCTCCCGATAGCTTTAAAGATGCTGGAGGGCAAAGAAATATCTAGCACACTGCTCTACTCAGTCCTGGGGTAAGCAGGCTTCCCTGCATTTGGGAGACTTCCCTGAACATCTGTAGGTCAGAGAGGAATATTCCTTGCTCTCCCTGGACATGTGGAGGGGAACTATGGCACTCGAGCTGCAGTGGGCTGTGCGTGTCACTGAAAGGTCTAAAAGGTTCTCTGTCACTGCCCTAGACTGACATGGCACTAACACCTTCACACTAGACATCCCAGCCTCTGTGTCTATGAGCCAACCAGTTTCTATTCATTATAAATTACTCACTCTAGTATTTGGTTATAGCAACGCGGAAGGGACTACAAACTGCCTTGGTATCCTGTGGACCTCAGCTCCTCCCCACCATCCTAGCCCCAGGACACCAGGTGTCAGCCTCACAGGCATTAGGCTAATGAGGTTAACTGGCCACTTCATAAAGACCTGCCCTGCATTTATAGGTTATAAATCGGCCTCTGTTACCTACAGGTTGGATCTAGTCTTATGTAGGGAAAATCTGGTCTCCTTTCCTTCAGTTAAAAAATAAAAATGTAGCCAGGCAGGAGGTCACACCTGGAATCCCATCACTCTGAGACACTGAGGCAGGAGGGTCAAAAGTTTGAGGCCAGCCTGAGTACTGTAGCAACTTGGGGACCCTTCTCAAAATAAAACATAAGGGCTGGCAAGATAGCTCAGCGGTCTAAAGCGCCTCTCGGACCGCGGTTCGATCCCCAGCACCACATGCCATGCCAGCCCCTCCCCCCAGGGCGGGCTGAGCTGACCCCCCCCCGCCGCAAAAAAAGAATCCGTGATGTGTAGTGAGACACTAATAAATAAATGAATTTTTAAAATAAATAAATAAAAAAGTCTTGAGATGTAGCACAGTGTGAAAGCCCAGGGTTCAATTCCAGTAACCAAAAACTAAATTAGTGTGCTGTTAGAAATGAACACTAATAAATATTAGTGTTACTATTAATAAATTAATGTGCTGTTAATATACCTAAGAAATGAACTCACAAGGGGTATTGTGATCCCCACTTTACAGACAGAAAAACAGACATGAGAAGCCTATGGGGTAGTAAGGAAGGAAGCCAGGGCTAGGGATTCAGACAATTTGGCCCTAGTGCCTGTGCTTGTAACTATTCATGTGTCTCTGCTTCGCCATCTAGCATGTTTAGAAATATAGATGTAGCCTGAAAGACCATCTCAAACTACCAATATAGAAAAACTGTATCCCAAAAAAACTGAATCATGCAGCTTTCTATCCGCATAGGTTTGCCGAGGGTTTGGGTGGCCACCAGCTGTTGCAGCAACTTCTGTACCATGGAGTTCAAAGCTCACATTGCCCCAAGCTGTGGCTGCTGGCCAGCCTCCTGCTCCTCTCAGCCTCTGACCCTTGCTAACCATGAGGTTTAGGTCTCATGCCTTGGACTCCCTGTGCCTAGCGGTCCTCCTTCCTTGCTTTTCTATGACTTCCTGGATGCCAGCGTAAACACCTCCAACTTGGGCTCTTTCTGGTAATCAGTAGCCATTCCTCAGAAACTGAGGAAGTCCCTCTCTTGAAACCCAAATCCATGGGTGCTCAAATCCCTTATGTAAAGTGGAAGAGTATTTGCGTATGACCTACACGTACCCTTCTGTATGCTTTGACTCATTTTGCATTACTTATAATACTTAGTACAATGTGAGTGCCAAGTGAATAGGTGTCTCACAGTATGGTGAGGGAACAAACATCTGTGCATGCTTACTATGGACTCGATCTTTCCCCATTGTTTAGTTAAATCACTAATGTAGAATCCATGGATGGAGAGGCCAGCTGTACTTTCACTCTCCACTTCTACTTAGTTTCCTGGTTCTGGCTTGCCCCAGGGCTATCTAAGCCCAAGCTTGCTAATACCTGGGACAGAAACAGTGTCTGATGTTCCCTTCCATTTTCATTGCTCTATGAATTTTTTATATATGTGAATACTTTTTTAAAATACATATAGAGAAATTACTTGACAAAATGTATAATGGAGCTAATTGTTGTATTCTTAAAACTTTAATGATCCTTCAAGGTGGTTTGAAAGACTATTAGAGTAGAAAGAATGATTGGTAAGGAATTAAAAGAGAAAAACCACTTAAGATGATTTATGAAGTAAGTTGTCTATAATGTGTGACTCGGCATATTAATCATGTTTAGGCCTAAACTTTTGAGATCATGAAAGTGAAAAATTAATGAACACATTGGAAATGGTACCCAGTTACTTCATTAACATGTGATGTTAAAACAGGGTATAATGGGATAGATATCTCAAAGAAAAATCCGCTTGTCTTTTCTTGCATAATTGAGTAGATAAATTAGTACTTGAAAATTGAATTACTCCTAGTTTTCATGCATGCACATTGATTCTGGGATCAGAGTTATTATACTTTGTGAATTTTAAAAATTACCCTAAAAGTTATTAAAGTTGTAGAATATACTTAAAGCAAAAAAAGCATTAATGAACTGATCTTACTGTCACCATAATGAGCCATCCCACACTAATCAGTGATGTGACAAGTGTTTTTCCAAGCCTTAGAGCTATTTTATCATGGAATTTATAACTGATGTTACTCTTCTCTATGCTTAACTCTGCATCTGCTTTTGATAAATTAAGGAGAAAGCAGGTAAATATTGGAGGGACAGAGAGTAACAGAAGAATAGTGAGGGAAAACATGCTAACAAAACGAACCTTCAGGGGCCAGGGAGATGGCTCATTAGAATAAGTGCTTTCCTGGCAAGCGCAAGGGCCTGCGTTCAATCCCCAGTTCTGCAAAATAATAAAAAGAAAACAAACCTTCAGATGGCTTTACCCATGGCTGCTGGCTTTCTATTGACAGGTAATGGAGATGAGTGGCCTTGGAGGGGCAGTTAAGATTGCTGTCCCAACCCCAGCATCTGGTTTCTGTGTCATTGTCTCTCTGTGGTGGAAGTCATGGTCACCAACAGATCAAGGTGAAAGTTAGCCAGATACACTGCCTAAAGAAGAGAAGAAAAAGGTCATTTAGCTCTTGGTTCTCTTGCCAGGTCAGTAGCAACAGAGAGACTCTGTTTCAAATGATGATGCTCTGTGTAAGGTCAGTGACGCTAGGAAAATCAATGTGGTGCTGATCCAGTGACAGAGATCAAATTAGAAACACTAACCCTAACCAACGCAGTACTACTCCAGTAAACACACAGTGCAGTCAGGGCGCATGGTCAGTATCAGATGTCCATAGGAGGCAACATGTGAGAGTTCTGGCAGCAGAAGGAATTTACTGGTTGCGATAAATAGGCACCCAAGCATCAGGAACCAAATTAATTCCCTTACTGGATAGTGGTTTTGCACATGACAAGACATGATAGCACCATGTGCTCATAAAATTAGCTTCAACAAAAGGGCAGTCATAAACACTCGCTAGAAAAACTTGCTTTGCTTTTCCGTTCCTATCATGGAAAGCTTAAAATGATGCGATTTACCAACAGAGTGAAGAGACAGCCCACAATGTGAGACAAATGTGTGTCACCTGTTCCGTACACAAAGGATTACTATAAAGAACATATAAAGATTCAATCCTGGGCACTACATGCTGCGCCAGCCCTGTCCCTGGCCACGCTGAGCTGCCCACCGAGAGCAGCTGTGGTGGCACACATCTGTAATCCCAGTGCTGGGGAGGCTGAAAACAGGAGGAGCACGGGGAGCACTACAAGTTTGAGCTACATAGTGAGACCCTGTACCAAATACATTTAAAAAATAAAGAACATACAAAGAACTACAAAATATAAGCCCTCAGGCCAGCCAGATAGCTCAGCAGATTAAAGCTCCTGGTTAGGTAGACACAGGGACTGGGTTTTGATTTCAGGGTGTCATGCCAGCCCTACCCCCGGAGCACACAGAAAAAGCGATTTAGTCTGGACATGGTGGCACAATCCTATAATTTCAGTACTTGGTTTTTTTTGTTTTTTTTTTTTTTGTCTTTTTGAGACAGGGTCTCACTATGCAGTTCAGGCTGGCCTTAAGCTCACTTTGTAGCTCAGGCTGGTCTCGAACTCACAACAATCCTCCTGCCTCAGCCTCCCGAATGCTGGGATTATAGGCGTGCGCCACCACACCCGGCCCTATAATTTCAGTACTTGGGAGGCTGAAAACAAGGGGATCATTATGAGTCCAATCTGCAGTGAGACCCTGTTGACCCTGTACTAAATACACTAAAAAAAGAGAGAGAGAGACCACACAAATTCAAAGACTGAATCAAAAAAATGGGCATCTGAGATGAATACAAATTTCTCCGATGAAGAAATACATGCAGGACTGGCCAAACAGCGAATTAAAGTACCTGCTAGCAAGTGTGGGGGTTAGGTGTTCGATCCCAGGCCTGCTGTGCCAGCCCCACCCCCAGGGACACACTGAGATGGCAGTTAAGACTGGGCATAGTGGCACACACCTGTAATCCAAGCTCTTGGGAGGCTGTAAACAGGCGGGTCACACGAGTCTGATCTAGTAGTAAGACCCTGAACACCCTGTTGACTCTTCCCTAAAATACAGAAGAAGAAAAAGAAGAAGAAATACAAACAGCCAATAGAGCCTGTAATTCCAGCACTCGGGAGGCTGAGGCAGAAGGATTGTTGTGAGTTCAAGACCAGCCTGAGCTACAAAGTGAGCTTAAGGCCAGCCCGAACTGCATAGTGAGACCCTGTCTCAAAAAGACAAAAAAAAAAAAAAAAAAACAGCCAATAGATACCTGAAAAAAATGTTCAATATCACTTGTTTGAGGGATACAAATTAAAACAGCACTGAAATTCTACCTCACCCTGATAGAATGGCTATCATCAAGAAATCAGCCAATTACAGATGCCCAAGGGCCTGGAGATTCCTTGGTGTCTTGGTACCCTTGGGGAGAAAGGAAGAATGAGGAAAAGATAGACCAGGAGACAAGAGCTGGATCAGGTGGTGGCCTGTTGCCTCTTTGGCAGTTGACCCCCAGAACAGTAGAGGCATCTATTTATACCTTTGCAAAGATAGTAGCACGTGACACAAGGTTGCCTAGTGACTAATAACTGCCATTGAGTGGGTGGGCTGCTCTTCTCAGGACTGAGTAGCTTGTCTGCTGTAGCCGCTGAAGCGTTGTCCTGCCTCACACCTATGGCCAGTGTGACTTCAGTCACTCCCAACATCGCTCCCTTTTCTGTTTTGCTGTGAAACAATGGATGTTCCCTGGCACTTGGACAAGCTGTGTTTGGAGAACTCTTTAGAAGACCTGTTCACCTGAGCTGTGCAAACCTTTTTTTAAAATTTAGTTTCACATCAAGAGAAAGTTTTATGAGAAGAGCTTATTGTAACTTTTTTGAAAAAGCAAACTTTACCTTTTAACCAATAACCAAATTACTGGGGTGTCTACCAAGAGACTATTGAGATTCTTGGGAGCGTCTTACTAATTAACAAAGGAGGATCTATATCTATATATCTTTTATATTTTATTTTATTTTATCTTAAGAATATTGTTAACTTTTAGTTCGGTTATCTCTCATTTATTTTTTAAAATCATTTATTTATTTATTTATTTATTTATTTATTTATTTATTTATTCATTTGATACAGAGCTCTGACTCATAGTGATCCTCCTGTCTCAGCATCCCCAGCATTGGAATTACAAGCATGCACCACCAGGCTGGCTTTAGTGGTCAGCACAGCACACACAAGGTTCCAGGGCCAGCACAGTATGTAGTACCAGAGATTAAAGCAAGGTCCTTGTGCACTTTCCAGGCAGACTACCTAGCTATTTCCCCAGCCCATCTATCATCTATTTAGACCTTAGATTTCCATGTTGTGAGTTTCTTCAATAGGCCCCAGGTCAGATCTAGCCTCAGGATTGTCAGCTTCTCCAGATCTAACTAACCTAACAGCACGTTCTGGTACCCAAATACCTCGCTCAGCCTTCTGTGGAAAAACAAGCATATCCTCTGCCCTAGATTGGCTTTTTCATCCTACCTGCATAGATTATCTTTTTGTTGCTCTACTTCCATTTTAGTAAAATTTTAAAAATTTAATATTGCCAGGTGAAGTAGGAGGGATTGATACCCCCTTTTGCTTTTGTGATTGAACTTTGATCACACAGTGAGAAACCTGTATCCTATATTTTGGAAGAGGCAGCCATACATAATCTCCCTCAACATAGTATGTCCTGTCTATGAAAACAAGCAAATTAATCTAACTTATCTGAAGGATAATGACAGTCAAGAACACCAGAGAAATTAGTGCAAGAGCTGGGTGAAGACAATATTACCAGAGAAAGTCTGAAAATCATTTTTGGTTGATCTGAACAGTTTGGGAAAAATATGTTTCTGTTCAAAGAGGTGACCCAACTATGAAAAAGTCATGGTAGCTTGTACTACTCTGGAGGCTATGACCAAGCCTGCCATTATTTAACTGGGATGTCAACATCAAGCAAAGGTATAAATAAATAAGATCTAAAATGTACAATAGATATTGTAAAATGGGGAGAAACTTTTCAAAAGGAAAGAAACTGGGGTGGCGGAAAGGAGAAAGGAAAAAAGGGCGGAGCCTGTGTCACTGCTGGCTTGTGCTTACCTGCTACTTTCTCCCTGCTATTCCGGCCATGAACTCCTCCCCCTCTCTGTTTGCCCTGGCCACGCCGCCTCCCACGTTGGAGCCAGCCGACTGTGTGCTGAAACCGCTACAAACTGTGAGCCAAATAAACCTTTTCTCCTTTAACTTTGGGTAGTCAGGTATTTTGTTTCACCAGTCAGAAAAGCAACCCAGCCGGGCGTGGTGGCGCATGCCTGTAATCCCAGCACTTAGGAGGCTGAGGCAGGAGGATTGTGAGTTCGAGACCAGCCTGAGCTACAAAGTGAGTTAAGGCCAGCCTGAACTGCATAGTGAGACCCTGTCCCAAAAAGACGTAAAAAAAAAAAAAGAAAAGCAACCCAGACATCTTGTGAATGTATAAAAAACGAAAGCAAAAGCAAAACAACAAAACTCACACTGAATTATACCTTTTAAGTGTGTGGTTTGCATAGTAAGTCATATTTCAATAAAGCCTTTATAAGAGCCAGGGAGATGGCTCAGTAGAAAAAGCGCTTCCCTGAGAAGCCCAAAGGCCTGAGTTCAATCCCCGGTTCTGAAAAAAATTTTTTAAAAAGTTTTTTTATTTATTTTATTTTGGACAGCATCAGATTCATTTATTTATAAGTCCTTATAAAGTTAATTATCATACAGATTAAAGCCACACTAATAGACCCAAAAGCATAAAACACATAAATCAATTATACCAAGGGACACTTTATTTATTTCTTAGTGCATTTAGCACAGGGCCTCATCACACAGATTGGACTCCTAGTGATCCTCCTGTTTTCAGCCTCGCGAGCTCACTTCCGTCTCCATTGCGGTCTCAGCGCACCCCGTGACTGGGGCCGGCACAGCACACCAGGGACGGGACATGACTGCTGCACTCTGCCTAAGCAGATGCTTTAGTCCGCTGAGCTATCTGGCCAGCCCTCGGGGATACTTTAGATATACTGTCCACTCAAAGCTTTCATTTTGAAAGGCACATGACAGGTTCAAATATTTTCTTCAGTGTACCTACTGATGAATAGAAAGTAGAAAATAAGTAACCATAGGCTTTAAACATCCTGTGTTTTCATGGGTTTTGTACATTTGTCTTACAAGCTTTTTCTGCATCTATTTGCCCCCCATCACTGTTGCATGTCTTGGTAGATTCTATATTGTGTTGAAATCCTGTTTCCTTAATTTCTTTGAATACGGTCTTTCCTACCCTTGTTTCAGAAGGAAATGTCACTAAACTAATTGTTTAGTCACTATTACCTTATGACATAATATGAGATACTACTTTTAAATTTTCTGGGTTTTATGGTTATTGCTTTCCTATTGGAAATCAGAAATTTGAATGCTTAGTCTCATAATGTTGACATTAGTTCTTTTTTCTTTATTTTTGGCAGAACTAGGGATTGAACTTTGGCCCTTGTGCTTGCCAGGCAAGCACTTATTCTACTGAGCCATCTCCCCAGCCCCTAACATCAGTTCTTTTAACACAGCTAGAGTGTTACTGTTCTTTATTTTTTATTTATTTATTTTTTTTTTTTTTTGTCTTTTTGAGACAGGGTCTCACTATGTAGTTCAGGCTGGCCTTAAACTCACTTTGTAGCTCAGGCTGGTCTCGAACTCACAACAATCCTCCTGCCTCAGCCTCCCAAGTGCTGGGATTACAGGCATGCGCCACCACGCCCGGCTTTGTTACTGTTCTTTAAACACAGTCCTTTGTCAATAATCCACACTCTGATTTCATATCCCCAAGCCCAATTTTATCTTTTGCTTTTTTTATATGATTATCATGCATGGGCAGTAAAATAAGACATACTGTGTTTTTTGTGTTTTTTGTTTTTTTGAAAAAGGTGAAACTGGAATTTATTTAAAAGTATTATGAATTATCATATATTGGGTTTCATACCTTGTACTTTAAAAAGATTCAGCCCTCCTAATATAATTGCATTGTCATGATTGTAATATTTTTTTCCATTTATTTTTATTTTATTAAAATACAAATGTCAATCAGACAGTTTCAAAACACCTTAACCATACAGAGTCGATGAATTCATAGCAAACTGTTTTCATAACGTTTTGGTATTGTACAAGGTATATACATGATATTATATTTACAGGTTTGTTTTTTTTTTTAATTCCTTTATTTATTACAGTGTCTCGCTACACATCACGGATTCTTTTTTTGCAGGGGTGGGGTGTGAGCTCAGCCGGCCCTGCAGGGAGGGGCTGGCATGGCATGTGGTGCTGGGGCTCGAACCGCGGTCCCTGGGAGGCGCTCTAGACCGCTGAGCTATCTTGCCAGCCCTACAGGTTTTTTTATAGCTGAAATTATATCAAAAATTCAAGGGCCGGCGGTATAGCTCAGCGGACTAAGCGCTTGCTTAGGTAAGCGTAGGAACCAGGGTTCGATCCCTGCTTCCGCTTGCCGCGCCGGCCCCGCCTTCGGGTGCGCTGAGCCGGCGATTCGAGTCCGGGCGTGGTGGCGCGCGCCTGTAATCCCAGCACTAAGGAGGCAGAAAGCAGGAGGATCACTATGAATGTGGGCTGCATAGTGAGACCCTGTGGACAAAAAGAAAAAGAAAAAACAAAACAAAAAAAAAAACCTTTAGCCGGGCGTGGTGGCGCATGCCTGTAATCCCAGCACTAGGGAGGCTGAGGCAGGAGGATTGTTGTGAGTTCGAGACCAGCCTGAGCTACAAAGTGAGCTTAAGGCCAGCCTGAACTGCACAGTGAGACCCTGTCTCAAAAAAGACAAAAAAAAAAAATTTTCAATAATTATTTACCTAGTGGATGACCATAGCACTAAAAGCCGACATAATATCCTGTCCAACATTAGTGCAGATCTTGCCTATCATAGAATTATGTAGAAGCACAACGTTATCTATCCTAACTGTACTGTCTATACACACACATCATGATTTTTTCTTTCTACAACCCTTCCTTTGTCTACACCTGTCAAAAGTGGGCACTCCATTGACATTCAACCATACTGTGGTTTGATAACGACGCTCAAATGGTGCCAAGTTATTCCAGTTGCATCACTGTAGTTTATGGGGTAGAAGCACTACAGAGCAGTGTGCCTGCCCCATGCTGTCTCTGTTGCAACTTCTTAACTTTCCCCAATAGTATGAAAACAGGCATCAGAAATACATACATAGCTGGGCGTGGTGGCGCATGCCTGTAATCCCAGCACTGGGGAGGCTGAGGCAGGAGGATTGTTGTGAGTCTGAGACCAGCCTGAGCTACAAAGTGAGCTTAAGGCCAGCCTGAACTGCATAGTGAGACCCTGTCTCAAAAAAAAAAAAAAAAAAAAAAAAAAAAAAGTGCCTAGAAATACATACATACCTTAGTGGGGCTATGTTCTTAAACTTTGTTCATGTACACTGAAACTTTGATTTCCTATAATTCCCATATATCATGAAATGTTATTTTATAATGATTTTTTAAAAACTAAGGGATTTTAAAAATTAAATAAATTCTTACCTCAGTCTGTATATTGTAATAAATAAATTTTGTTATTTGAGCCAAGCAGTCTATGATATTTGACATCTTAAACTTACTAATACGTTTCTGTTGCAAAATGGAATGTCATGTAAGATTCTACTAAACATTTCTTTGTCTTCTAATCTATTGCATTCATCAATGAATGGAATTCCCTTCGTCAGTGGAATTCATCTGTTTTGGGGGGGTTGTCAGTACCATACTTTTTTATCACAGTAGCTGTACAGTATAACTTTAAGACTGGGATTGTAATGCCCTCTGCCTTGCCTTTGTTGCTCAGGTTTTCCTTCGTTACTGTCTCCTCTTTTTTCAAATGAATTTTAGAATTTTAGTTCTGTGAGATATGCTATTGCAATTTTGATCACAATGTCATTAAATCAATACAACAATTTTGAGAGTATGGCCATTTTCACTACATTGGTTCTTCCTACCAAAGAGCAAGTGATATCTTTTTTTTTTAATTTTATTTTTTTAATTTTAATTTTTTTTAATTTTATTTATTTTTTTTTTTTGGCGGAACCCGTGATTGAACTCAGGCCCTTGCACTTGCCAGGGGAGTGCTTAGTCCACTGAGCCATCTCCCCACCCCTTTTTTTAAATTTTAAATAAAAACAGTTTATTTAAATCACTCAGTGGAAAAAGCATTACCCTGGCAAGCACAAGGGTCTGAGTTCAATCCCTGGTTCTGCAAAAAAAAAAAAAAAAAAAAAAAAAAAAAATTATTATTCAGTTATAATTAGTCAAGTCTATTTTTCTATATAACTTAGGAATTTTTCAACATAAGATATTTTCATCGTTTGCTTCTGTTCATGTCTTTTTGGCCACTGTCTTCACTGTTCCTTCTACACTGCCATGCTGTACCTGAGGCAATGAAGTATTTTTAATAGTTGCCCAAAGGACTCGTACATTCATTTGTGGCTATCTTATTACATGCAATTTTCTTCAGTTATCTTCTATCATTCTTGAAAAATGTTTTTCATAACCTTCATACATCTTCAAAATGCATAAACTTTGTTGTACCTCTAACCGCCTGGGGACTGACCCACGGGGTGGCCACCGCCCTGGGGACATGGCTGACCGCTGCCCGCTCACCTCGCGGCTTCGGGAGACTGCGCAGAAAAAGCGGTATCTTTCCAATTTCAAATATCTGCCTCAGTTTCCTTTTTCAGAGTATTGTAGTTTTCAATGTATTGTTGGTCTTTTACATCCTTTATTAGATTTTTTTTTTTAGTACTGGGAATTGAATTCAGAACTTTGTGCTTGACACAAGGCAGGCCCTAGGCTGTATCCCTGACTTTCTTTTCTTTAGACTGATTCCTAGGTATTTTATTTTATTTATTTATTTATTTTTATTTTATTTTTTATTTATTTATTTATTTTTTTTTTGCAGAACTGGGGATTGAACTCAAACCCTTGTGCTTAGCCGGGCGTGGTGGCGCATGCCTGTAATCCCAGCACTTGGGAGGCTGAGGCAGGAAGATTGTTGTGAGTTCGAGACCAGCCTGAGCTACAAAGTGAGCTTAAGGCCAGCCTGAACTGCATAGTGAGACCCTGTCTCAAAAAGACAAAAAAAAAAACCTTGTGCTTGCCAGGCAAGCACTTATTCCACTGAGCCATCTCCCCAGCCGCACCCCCCCAACCCCCAGTATTTTATTTTTTGGATGCTGTTAGGAATAGTACTGTTTCCCTAATTTCTTTTTCAGTGATAATAGAATGTATATAACAACAAAAATTGAGCAAAAATGTCCAAACAACTTGATTCAGGAATACAAAAAAAAAGAAAAAGGCTGGGGATGGAGCTCAGTGGTAGGGAATTTGCCTAGCACCACAAGACCCTGAGTCCAATCCCCAGTACCAAAACGAGAGAGAGAGAGAGAGAGAGAGAGAGAGAGAGAGAGAGAGAGAGGAAAGAAGAAAAGAAAATGAACGAAAAAGGAAAGAAAAGAGAGACACAAAAGCCGGCCGCACTCCCAAGCAGCACGAGGAGTCCCGGCATGGTGGCGCATTGCACCCACTCCTAGCTCTAGGGAGACTGAAAAACAGGAGGATCACTAAGAGTCAGAGCTGCGCAGTGAGATCCTGTACCAAATATATATGCAAAAAAAAAAAAAAAAAAAGGCGTGGGGTGGGGGTGCTGATAGCTCATCAGACTGAAGTGCCTGCTTAGGCAAAGTTCAGCGGCCAGGGTTTGATCCCCAATTCCTAATCCTGGGAGCGTTGTGCTGGGCCCATCCCTGGGGGGGGGCACACTGAGAACAGTGATTGAGACTGAGTGTGGTGACATGCACCTGTAATCGCAGCACCTGGCAGGCTGAAAACAGGAGAATCGCTATGAGTATGGCTTTCCTACTATTCCCTGATTGTATTAAACTTTCTTCTATGATTGGCTTAAAAAGCAGTTCCTCAAACTGTTTTCGAAAGTGCATAGTTCACACAAAACCAACCAGAAGTGGACATTTCACGCCTGCTCTTCGGCATAGCATCCACACACAGGTGATTCAATGTTTATATTACCTGGAAATTAGAAATTCAGAAGGGATATTGTATTATGATTACATATTAAGTAATGCTAATTCCTTGTAGGTAGAAGAAACTTTGCCATGTCACTGTAGACCTCCTATGTTTTTACAGTGCTTACTAAAAAAAAAAAAAAAAAAAAAAAAAAAAAAGAAGAAGAAGAAGAAGAAGAAAAAGATTTGCCAGGCATAGCTCCTATTTGTACTCCCAGCACTCTGGGTGGCTGAAGCAAGAGGATTACTAACTCACATCATTCAAATCCAGCGCGGGCAACTTAGCAAATTAGCGAGATCTTGTCTCAAAATTAAAAATACAAAAGAGCAGAGAATATAGCTCAGGTAAAGGTCCTGGGTTTAATCTCCAGAAATACACACACACACACACACACACACACACACACGTGTGCAAAAACAATTCATTAATTTTCTGGATGGTTTCAGGAAATATTTGTAAAATTTGTTAGAATTACAACAGAGGCACTTCTGTTGAGCCCTGATTGATCAATCAATCAGTCAGTCAGCCAATCAAGCAAGTGAAGAGGTGACCACAGGCTCTCATGGTGTACACCCGATGTCGAGAAGTGTTCACCAAGGCCTTCATCAGAACCACAATCCTGCAGGCAGGCCGGACTTTACACCAAATATATTTCTGTACGGACATTTGCCTAATAACTGTTTAGTCCTGGAATGTTGTGAACCTTCTTATTGATCTTCATAGCTAAGGATTACTGTTTCAAAACGTCTTAGATAATGCTCTTTATTTCACCTTTTCAAAAATCTCCCCTTTACTGTGATCTTCTTTTATGGACTCACAGTTTAGAATGGCACATGTATCCCCGTGTGTTGTAGTCAGGGTTTGCAAGGACACACAATTAATAGGATTACTTTATAATCATCACCCAAAGAATCAGATACAAAGTCTGTCCACACGCTAAAGACCAAAAGAATCTGGTGGAGAGCCTGGATCCCACAGCATGAGTCCAGCTGAAGACCTAGAGCCCAGAACAGTGCCTCCCCACATGTGTCCAGTTGGAGGCCAAGAGCCCATGACAGTGTCCTATACAAGCCTGTCAAGGATCTGCTCTGCAAAGGCCCACCGGTCAGTTGTGGAAGCTGACACGGCCATCTTCAGCCATGACCAGGCCCCAGGCTCCTCTGACAATGAGAATAGCTGAGTCCTTATCAGGAAAACCAATGTAACAAGCTTCACCAGGACATGTTCCTTCTGGAGCCAGGAAATGATGTTCAAAGTAAAGAACAGAGTTTCCCTAAAGTGATCCACAGTCATTTTCAGTGACAACAAGGTCCCAAGCTCCTTTGATGATGAGAACAGCCACATACATATCAGGAAACCAGCATGAAAAGGTCCTCCAGGAGAATCAATGGCTCCCTATCAACTTCTCTTATTCTTCTCCGACTCTCCCTCTTATGCCTAGGCAGCAATCTTCGGGTGGGCCCCCTGCACCCAGCAAGCACCACACTGGTTTAATTCAGCTGGGTGTTACAAGTTGACCACCATTTGTCAATCCACCACACCATGGTAATCTTATTTTAGTCTCAAATAAACATAACTAATGTTTAGTGAATCTCTATATGCTAGATTGATTATAAGCACAGCCATGGTAAGACCAAGCTATGTGGTTGACGAATAATATAAGCCAGTGGGTTTTGATATTTCTTTCCTCTGCACTCACAGAAAAACAAACCACATTTTAGGGGACAGATGGAGAGAACATAAAAAAAAAAACATTTTGGTCCAGAGAACACATATGCATCTATGCATACATGCATGTGTATACATATGTAGAAAAGCAAAAATAATTTTCATAAACATATTTCTTACTACATGCAATACAACCTCTAAGTTTCTGTTCTATCTGTAGTCTCTTACCTCATTTTTAAAAGTGTGGGTCACAGAGCCGGTGGTAAAGCTCAGCAGACTAAGTGCTTGCTTAGGTAAGCATTGGGACCAAGGTTCGGTCCCTGGTTCCCCATGCCATGCCTGCCCCGCCTTCGGGTGCGCTGAGCCGGTGATGCAATCCGGGCGTGGTGGCGCGCACCTGTAATCCCAGCATGTGGGAGGCAAAAAGCAGAAAAATCACTATG
>PVKA01033468.1:0-24341 GCA_004027165.1 Ctenomys sociabilis
ACAATTAAATTCATTGAATTCATTAAATTTACTTAATGAACAGAAAAATACATATATCCATTTCAATAAATATAGAAATATAAAATGATATATTTGTATCCAGCTATTGTGTATTAATTCTAAGAGTTTTTTGGTAGAGTTTTTGGGGTCTTTCATGTAGAGTATCATGTCTTCTGTGAATGATTATAATTTCACTTTTTCCTTTCCAATCTTTATTTCTGTTAATTCTTTCTCTTATCTAATATCTCAGGCTAATTTTGCCAAGAACCATATTGAATCAGAGTGGTGACAGTAGACATCCTTGTCTTGTTCCTGATTTTAAAGTAAAAACTCAGTTTTTATTCATTTATTATGTGATGTCAACTATTTATAATTCATAGATGGCTTTTATCAGATTGAAGTAGAGGCCATCTATGACAATGTCTTACATGGTTTTATCATGAATAAGGTTTTTTCTGTATTCATTGAGATGATCATATGATTCTTCTCTCTGGCTCTGTTGATTTGGTCTATTACATTTATTGATTCATGTATTTGGAACCATACCTGAATTCCTGGAATGAATCTCCCTTGGTAATGGTTTAAATCATCTTAATGGTGTGTTGCATTCTCCTTTTCAGTATTTTGTTGAGAATATTTGCCTCTATGTAGACTGATCTGTAGTTATCTTTTCGGTTGGGTCCATCTCTGGCTTTGGTATAAAGATAATATTACATGCTTCCTCGAATGAATTAGGGAGATTCTTTCTGTTTCACTAAGCAGATACATGATTAAATCTGGTAATCTGAACAACTACTTTGAATACAACATTATACATTATTAAATTCTTCTCTTCTTATTTTTAAAAAGTCTGTATTTCAATGTTTAAAAGATTCTTTAAACTAAAAATAATAATTTTAAAAGGATAGGTTTACTCATATTTTTAGGTTAGTAGGTGATATATTTGTTTAATTTTAATCCCTACAATTCAAAAAATTATATTGAATTTGTTACACATTACATAGCTTATACCCCATTCTAACATAATTTATATTAGTGATGTAAACTTAATTGTTACCATTTACATTTAGCAATATTTCCATTAGAGAGTTTGCCTCACAAAATCATCAGGAAATAAAAGATGTAGATATCTGTAAATAATAACTTTATGCATGTACAGTATAATAGTTTGAAAATTCCAGGGGCTGGGGAGTTAGCTCAGTAGAATAAAGCACTTCCCTGGCAAGTGGAAGGGCCTAAGTTCAATCCCCGTTCCACAAAAAAAAAAAAAAATCCACATTTTCATATTATGAAATAGTATCTTACTCTCAATAAATTAATTATGCCCAATAAATACCAATAAATTAACTAATTTTATGAACATTATTGTGATATATACTTTTTCATGTATTCATACATATTTTTACTTTCTTATATGTTTTGCTGGATGGAATTGTATTACTTGGCCTTTGTAAGGATGGCATGAACTTAAAAACTTAAAATGATTATATCTTTGTAAGCTCATGTCTAATAGATTACCTCCGTGAAGAATCCATTTCATGATTAGCTTTGATTAATAAAGAGTATAAACTAAGAATAATTACATTTGATTTTCATCTAACAATTTATATTTGTAATTGATTCATTTCTACTTTTAAAATATTTGTATTATTTTTCCAAAAATTTAGTGGTTAAAATGTTTGGAAGGAAATATTATTAGTAAACATTTGTCAGTAGTAAGCATGTGTTATTAATAAACATTTAAAGTATTTCTAGTATTTGATCATCAGATCCTCTTTTAATCAAAATTTCCCAGTACTAGTTCAAGAAAGAAACAGAGAAATTAACCGAACCCTCTGTACTGACATTATCATCTTGTGGAGAACTAATTTCTATTTCTCAGTGTTCTCTCCTCTAAACTGGTAAAAATAATAGCACCTACATCCCACCTCCTTTGTGAGAATGAAATGATGTTAATGTGATATAGGAAGTGGTTTGGAAAGGAATAGACAATGCAGGGCATGAATTTATAGGATTGTCTTATAAAATTCACTCAAAAGTCAAAGGCGGAAGACTACAAGGGATCTGTTCAACAGCTAGGTATATACACAGGATAGCTGGGATGATTGTGCTGCTGATTAGGTCTTTTGAGAGGAAAACTTGATGCTTTATTTTTCCTTTTTAAAAAATATTTTGACCAATTTTACATGCTTATATCTTGTATCTGAACAACTAATTTGAAAACAGCAATATGTAACGTAACTACCAACATCGAATTCCTATTACATTGTTTAGTGAAGTTCTGTATAATTTTTAATGTTTCTTTTTTTTACTACTTTTTATTCTCTTTTGAAAAATAAAGAAAATGAGATCTTTCCATGCACTAAATAGACAAAGTATCCTGGATCTCCCGGAAAGGTCCTCCACTGGTCCAGCTGAAGACCTGAGCCCATGTCAATGCCTCATGCAAGTCCATATTAAGGCCCAATGATGGAAGCTAGAAATTTTGCACTATCAGGTGGATGAAGGATATGTGCCAGAAGGCCTAAAAATCTTCATTAGAGCCAGGAAACAAAGATCAGAGCTTCCCTGAAAAGAGTAGCAGTCATCCCATGTCACAGCAAAGAGGACTGTTTTTCTGAGGAGAACATCCAAGGACAAGTTTCTATCAAGAAAACCAAAAGAAAAAAGAAAACCAGGACAACAAAGCATGATATTGGAAATCAGCAGCATGCAGTCTTCCTCTCCCATTCTTCTTTTATGCTATGTGAGCAACCATCCTCAGGTGCGTCTTCCATACCCAGAACCACATTGATTGGTTTCATCTGGGTGTTGCCACTGACCTTGGCCATTAGTCAATCCAGCACAAGTGATATATATTTCCACAAGCAATGATATTATGAGAAATAGAAATATAACTCAGATTCTGTTTCAATCTGTGCTGTTAAATGAAGTCACTGACAAATATAGAGCCCAGTGTGGGCTCTCCTTGTAAATTTGTCTCTGGTTTGAAATATATCTGTAAGTTATTCATTCTAGGTAATAGTGATTATCTCTCTCTCTTCTATACAGCTACATCTATATCATCTCTATCTATGATGTATGTAATATATTACAACTCTGAAAATATATTTTGAAATATTTGTTTTTAAATATACATATGTTATTTGAAAATATTTTTTAAAAAGTTTAGATTATCCAATCAACTCTACATAGTGACTATTTATGTGCCCTGGGCACCCGACCTGTAGCAGTGCTAGCTATACTCTCAGGGTGAAAATTAGTTATATTTGGAAGCTAATTTACGACTGGTATTTTTAAAATTTACTGCTGAAGTATGATCTGTTTCTGTGCTCATATGAAAGTTAATTTACTCGTAAAATGTTCTCTGTAGTAGACCAAGTGTTAAATATTTTAAACCTACTTTTTGGTCAATATTTGCATTTTGACAAATTTTAAATTTGGAATTAAATAATGGTTAATTTTTATCATATTGCTCTATTCCATAAAAATAAAATTATATTTTCTTAATTGTTATATCTGCAATTGTATTGCAAAAGAATTGCTTCTCATTTTAAACCTTCATTTTATATTTTTTCAGTGTCTACTCAAGCATGAGTACTAGAGCTACTTCTCCACTATCATTTCCCTTTAGAAAATGGATTGTGGAATCTACTATAGCTTCAGTATTTGAACAGTAGCAAAATAATTAATTAACACAAAAATCTGTCAGTTGTGCTGTGAAAGTTTTATTTACAGGATTATGAGTAATATGAGTTTATTGCTGCCAGCAATCTAAAGAAAAGGAACTAAGATTCATCCATTTAAGTACTTGGTCTGTCAAGAATGAATCATAGGCAATTAAATTTGACACTTGTGGAAATGCTTTCAAAGTATTTCAAAATGGAAAATGATTCCAAGCATTTTTAAAAAAACAAAGATTGCTAGATTTTAAGCAAAAATTTAATGGCTCAGTGAGATCCTGTTTCCAAATATCACAAAATAGAAAATAAAGTATTCTTCTAGGAATGTAACCACATGTAAAGGCTCTGGGATCAATCCCAAGTAGTCATCGAGAAGGAAGGAAGGAAAGAAGAAAGAAAGAAAGAAAGAAAGAAAGAAAGAAAGAAAGAAAGAAAGAAAGAAAGAAAGAAAGAAAGAAAGAAAGAAAGAAAGAAAGAAAGAGAGGAAGAAGGAAAGAAGGAAGGAAGGAAGGAAGGAAGGAAGGAAGGAAGGAAGGAAGGAAGGAAGGAAGGAAGGAAGGAAAAGAAGAAGAAAAGAATACAGGGAAGAGTAAGCTTAGCCTGTAGATTTTGTGTAATATAAACTTCTTAATTCCAGACTGATACTAATACTAATTTGGCATCTGCCACAGATTAGAGTGGCAATAAATGTGTATGGAATTAAATGGATCTATTTCTCAGTGCATGAAATACTTATTGAGAGATATAGGGTAAAGGATAATTTTCTATATTTTCATTCATTTTTCAAAAGGTGTGTAAGACCCTATTTTATCTCTGATATCAAAATTTGTGTGATATTTAATTCTATATGTGTAACTATACGAATGTGTGCATAGATATGCTGCAAATCCACACCTACTGAGAAAGTAGGAACATTGCTGAAATACAGCTTATCCTTTCTGGATTTTGCCACAACTGGTATACACCGTCATGCCCAGGTATTTAAATAACTGTAATTTATTTATTTATTTATTCATTTTAGGGAAGGGTCACAGGGTGTTCAGGGTCTCACTGCTAGATCAGACTCATAGTGATTCTCCTGTTTGCAGCCTTCCTAGTGTTGGAATTAGGTTCACATCCAGTCTCAATTGCTGTCTCAGTGCATCCTGGGGTGAGGCTGACACAGCAGTTCCAGGGACCGAACCCCGAGCCCCTGGGCCTGCTTGCAGATGCTTTAATTTTTTGAACTATTTGGCCAGCCCGTTAAATTATTGTACTTCAGAGATGACAATAATCCTAAAATCACTTACTGCTTAGGGCTTTATATAGCTCTATATACACATAAAATTAGAATCATCTGCTCAAACACTTTTAGCTAACTCTTTACTTTTTTCATATTTCAGCTATACAGTTCAATAATAGCACTGTTTTTCATGGGTTTTTCTGTGCAGAGATCATATTTCTTATTTTCAGAAGCAAAGCCATTAATGGAAATTTTCCATAGAAGATATTCTAGTCTACCAACTCAAAAGGTTAAAAAGAGTGGACAGAAAAGTCACATCTGGAGATTTTTCACTTTATTTTTTTTTTCTTTTAACAGTTATTCTGTTAAATCATTTTGTATGTTTAACTGTGAATGGGCCCTAAGATTCAATATCAAATATAGTGAATATAAAGAAGCATAATGGCATCATCTTGTTAATTTTTAATGTAAATGTCCATATTGAATTCAGAATAATTTCTCACTACTCATTTTAACAGTTTTGATAACATAAAATAATAGGTATGAAAGACAAAATGTATCAGAAAGCTAGAGCATATCATCAGAAAAATTAAATACAATTTGTGGATATCTATATTTATACACTTACAGTTTTTTAATTCATTGTTAATAGCATTTATTTCTGTAAAACAAGACTAATCATAAGTTGTTAGAGTTTGAAGTCAAGTGATGTTTTATTATATTTCTTCAGTGTTGTTATACAGATTAGAAAAATTTTTAATAGTGAAATGTCTTATGGATTTTCTAAACCCGTGTCAGTAGTTCTACAGAAGTATGTTGCCCTCTAGTCCTGACATTTTCCTGATAGTGATCTGTGATACTGATTACCTGGATCCATACCTGCCTGATGGAATTGATCCTCCACTGCAGCTGCTGTCAGTCTCTTGCAGAGCACTTTGGCCGCACTGAGTTCCTCTGCCAGAAGCAGAAGGCAGCAAAAATGTCTAAAACTCAGTTAAAGAAGCTGTAAAAAATTAATACGCAGACTTGGACCTAGACTTCAGTCCAGCACACACAGGTGTGAATGACAGCCAAACACAAGCTGTAAGTGGTAAACTTTCCAGTGTTGGTTCCAATGCGGATTTGCTTGAGATGAACAATTTGGTTCAGCCCAGTGAATAGGCATATGTGGGAAGTGCTTTTTGGCATCTGGTTCTTCCTTCATATCATAAAAGTCTGTTGGCTAAAGTGTTGGCACTCCTCTCATTGCCAGTGAGCTGCAGGTTCTTTTGCTTGATTCAGATGGAGAGCATGAATCTGCAAAATGCAGCCTCAGTTGCTGACTCTGGATAATCCCAAATGCCAGCAGTTGATCTTGTCAGTGGTTGGCCATTGCTGCTGCTGCTGCTGCTGCTGCTGATCTGTAGAGTGTCTCCATGTGAAAGTCCACTGCTGTTTGTCTCACACTATTCAAAAAGAAAGGAAAGGGAGCTTATAGGACACCAAAGTGTGTCTTTATTTCAATGGCGCTATGGAATCAGTATACTTGGTTGGGCCCTTCTAGACTACCGAGAGATATGGTTGGTAATTCTGCATTCAGAAGCAGATGAAAACCCATCATTGGTCCATGCAGAGGCCTTTGATTGGGGCAGCGCTCCAGGATAGCTGTCATCATAGTAATCTAGTGAGGGGACAAGGGAATCTTCTGAGAGTCAACATGTGGACTTTGAGGATCTGCAGACCCAGATCTCTCCCTCACTGATGTTAGGCTGCCCAGGATGATGCTTCACTTCTTCAAAAAGACAGTATAGCTTCTAAGGTGAGAAGAATGGGATAAGGCAGGCACAGGTGGTTGAGCTGCATACATGTTGGAGTTGAGTAAAGGAGAGTAGCTACTGACAACCACGGAGGACTCCACACAAGCTGTCTCTGTCTTTTGGGGAAGGGTAGACGGAGGGACACATCTGCATAGCTGGGGTGGAATACTGGGAGAGTTAGGGGTTTCTCACTAGCCTCACTTTTACAATTCTATCTATGAAACAAAGGAAGAAAAATGATTTCTCAAATGTAACAATGAAGACATAAAATATTATCTGTACTCCTCTTTGATACTTAGCAAGATTTGGCTACAATAAACATCCAATTTCAACCTGGCCCTGCTGTCCACAGTGTATTTGCCAAGCATAGACATAACTTTCCTATATCAGCTTCAATGTTAGAGCCAGCATTTGTGTCATTACTTAAATGGCATTAAAATTGGTGCTCTAAATTTTGGGCCCAGTATTAACAAAGATGAAGGAGGTTCCTCGGTTATATTGGAAACCTTCTCCTACAAACGCATGAGACTTTTGAGCAAGGCATGAATCTCTGAATTCCACGCTTGAAGGAATGGATCAAGAAACAGTAGTTGCACTGTAATGTGGCCACATTATTGCAATAGTGTGGTTACCTCAAGGAGAATTTTGTTACATGTAGGAAATAAAGCACAAAATAAAAAAAAAAATTAAGTATAGCATGCTAATGCAGGTTTCAGCTTCTCTACTTATTCCAAAGCAAGACAAAGTTAACACAGTCCACAATGGGGGGTGGTAAACTCTATGAGACAAACTTTTAGCCACAGAAGTTGACCTACGTGAAAGAAGAATCACCTAAGTAACAAATTTATTTTTCTAATGATGCAAAATCTCAGGTTGAATAATTCCCACATAAGCAATGGTCTGGGTGTTTCGGTAAACCTTACATTTCTTTATGAAGTGGTAATTACCAACTCACATTTCTCTTTCTTTTCTGTATCCCCCATAAGTCCCCTCTGTCTCACCATCCAGTTAATTCAGCAGTCTCTCCACAACTTTGCAAATAATTATTAGAAACTCAATGACTTAACCTTTGAGGGACTTTGTGTTAAGATAATTAGACACTTTGGTGGCCCTCTAAACTAACCTACAGAACCAGATTTCAGGTTTGTTTGAAGTGAACAAGGATAACTTTCTTGGGAGGGGGTAATCAGAGTAAGTAGTAATTCCTGGCATGTGGTGGTACAGTATTTGCCAATGCTTTCAGCAATATTTAGTCAGGATTAGATTCATATATATGATAACGTTGAAAAGTACTGTGCTTGGTTAATTCACAAGCAGTGATAATTGTAAGAGCTCTTGTGAGGAGCAGCTGGTCTTTAAAGATGTGGAGAGACTACACCAAGAGGAGGGATGGATTCAGGATAGATTTTCCCAAGCTTAAATATGCTTGGAAAAACTGAGAAGTCCTTGGCAGTTATGAACTTAACTTACTTTTTAAACAAATCTATCAAATTTTCATATATTCATGTCACCTGGTAAGATGTTTCAAAACATGTGTGCTATGGAATAATTATTTAGGCTAATTAACAGAGCTAATTTCCACGTATCATTTCTGGGTGATTAGAACTTTTAAGATCTACTCCTTAAAAAAATTTATCTTAGCTCTTGCAGCTTCAAGAAAGAGTGTACTGAAAAATTAGGTCCAGGGTTTACATTTCAAATTTTTGCAGTGAGTTTTACCTTGGTAGTCCCATTAAACTTTGGCTAACATTAGATGCTACCCTCCTAGAAAGGATCAAGGCTCAGCACAGAAAAGGTGAAGTAAAAAGTCTGGTCAGACAAAAAAAAAAAAAAGCCTAAAACCCTAACAACTCTAGGAATAGAGAACTGCATTAAATATAAAAGGAGAACTGAGGTTCAGGTGGCTGTTAAGTTACCTTACAAATATGTCCTACAGTAAAGAATATTTTATGGTGGTGGTATCAGTATCCATACAGAATACTAATATTTAATAGTCTGGTTACTCCAGAGAGAATTTTGTTACATGAAGGAAATGAAGTAATCTGGAAAAATATATTACATTTCATTAGAATGTTTAGTGGTTAAGACATAGTCTGATATAATATCTTACTTCCCTGGGAATAAAATGGACCATTCTTGCATAGCTTTTCACTAATGTTCAAGTATAAAAATCTAATATTGGCAATTCATTTTTTTTCGCAGTAACATTTTATGAAGTCTCTCTCTCTCTCTGTCTCTCTCTCTGTCTGTCTGTCTGTCTGTCTCTCTCTCTCTCTCTCTCTCTCTCTCTCTCTCTCTCTCTCTCTCTCTCTCTCTCTCTCTTTTGAAGGAAGAAAAGGTTTATTTAGCTCACAATTACTGGAGGTTTTAGTCAATACTAAACTGTCTCCAAAGCAGAGTGGCACATGACAAAGGGTAGCAGTTCATGGAAGTAGCAAAGAGCAGAAAGCAAAAGGACAGGGTCAATGGCAACAATGCCTACAGAGAAGCAATCTGTCTCTTTGAAGTTTTATTCAGGCTACCTGCTCAGGCTGGGTGTGGTACTCACTCCCACAATCACACTGGATCATGTCTTAATCACAAACTCTACAAGTCCACCCCATAACTGCATGAAGCTTTTTAGGGGACAACTAGACACAAACTGTAACACCCAGAAATGGGCAATGCTCTTCTCTGTATTTTTTTATTTTTCACATTCTATAGGGATTTAAAGTTTAGCATATCAGTTATCATAGAAAGTCTCTTAAAACTTGCATAAATTACTTTCTACTAGCTATGTTATTAACAGGTTAGTCTAAATAAAATTGTGTAATTTGATTCTGTAGATAAACTTTATAAATCAATGGCATAGGAATTGTACATATATTCATGTTACTTTCAGCCTAGAGAATATAATGACCTACAAAATGTGACACTGTACCCAAGGAAGGAAAACAGAGACCTTAGAAATCCTGTTGTTCATTTCCTCACATGAAATATTGTCTTATTATTTTTCAGCAACGTCCAAGACTATAGTAGCATGATTCTAAGACAAACATTGTTAAGTATTGTTTTGGCTGTAAGCCATATTGCAAATCACAAGAACCGCAACTCACTATAAGTAACATGGAACGGTCTTATTTCAAAGCTCTGCAATAATTCCTGAATATAGGATATTAAGATTTGTATAGTATCAAATACACAGTAAATATATAAGATGATTACAGAAAATGATCAGTTACATAAAAAGGAAGATTCAAAGGTCAATGGAATGACCCAGTAAATACATGGGGAAAAGTGTGTTTGGCCTAAGAAAGGCACTCAAGGGATCCTTCAGATTATTGATAAAGATGAAGGTGTAGAAAGCATATTTTCAGCAGAAATAATTGTCAATGAAAAAGTTCAAAAATAATAATGAGGGATGTTTGGAAGGTTTTAAGATCAATTAAAAGTCTAATAATAATTATGTTATGGATTGGAAACCAGGTAAAGCAAAGTAAATCAAAGTATTAAAGAGAGAAGATTTCAGTCAGAGAAAATCCTGTAAGTCATAGGTACTTGCATTAGGTATCTATTTCAGTGAAAATTCATTGATGTTTATTAAGCATGTCAGTTATAGGATTGGTTTTGTATTACAAATTTATGACTGTGCTCGCATGAAAGAGACTAAACTACAGAAAAAGTAGGAGGAAGAATGTGTAGCAGAAGGAAGAAAGTTGGTCCACTATTTCCAGCATTGAATTGAGTGGTCACACCACTAAATGGGATGGAGAAGACTGCAAAATAAAATGAACCAATTCTGTGGATTTTCTTCAGAACTTAATTTTAAGATATCGCTTATGCACAAAAGTAGAAACCCCAAGGAGCTGTCAGTTACCGGAGTGTGTGATTGGTGCCCAACGCAGAAACGAAATGAGATTCTAGAATATCTGCCATGGTGACCAGATAAAATGTTCCTGGTTCGGGGATTGGGGAAAAAAGGACTAAATTATAATAAGTTACAAAGTAAGTTACATCATCAAGGTATTATATAGATCCTAGAAAACAGATTTCAGTAGTGATAAGCTATGTTTAAAATGAAGAGACAGTAAATTAAGGGCCATGAGCTGAATAATGAAGATTGCATTCACTATTTCAAAACTTGGCTTTATATCACCTCAAGTTAAAAATCACCTCCTTGGGTCGTAAGCACAGCTCCTCTGTCAGTACAATTCGTGCTCTCATGTCTGTCCTGAAGCTGTCTCTTTTGTCATTCTCAGTGCCACTGCCCTGAACTAAGCCACAATAGCCTTCTGAGTGGTCAATGGGCTTCTATTTTGGTCTTTTGTTTTCATTTCAAATGCTATAATTAACATGGTTTATTAGCATGCAGGTTTGCATCATGATAAAATTCTATTCTAAATCCTCCAAAAATCCTTAGTGTTCTTACCACCTCCTCCAATCCCTTCATCCTCTTGGCCTCTGTTGCTTCTCCAGAAACTCTTATGCCATTGCTTTCCTCACTCTGCTTGGTCTGCTCACCTCTCTTTCTATAGCTACTTCAAAGACTGTGTTTGTCCTGTCATGTATTTCTTCCAAAAATTGTCAGTTCTGTCCCCTCTACTCTGAAAATTGTTCACTTAAAATAATTTTCTATTTAAGATTTTATTTGGCTATTGTGTTAGACAAGATAAAATTCTCTCAACAGTATCAATGCTGTAATTCCCATATGGAAATATGTTTCTCGCATGATTAAAAGGACTTTGAGTTGTGACTTGGGTTATTTTCTGGGAAGAAAAATATACCCTTAATTATGTAGGTGGGAAAACTTTCACATGAGACCTTAGAAATGGCAAACTTCTTGGCTATGTTGAGTGTGAGGCAGAATAAGGCTCATGGCAGTAGGAAGAGGGCTGCACCCACTTTTGCCCTATGCTGTCAGACATAGGAAGCTGACAGCAAACAAAGTAAGGGGTTTTGCTGTATGATGTAGAAAATAAAAGATGGTTTGTTGTCTCAAGAAGGCTCAGATATGGAGCAAGCTCTGCCCACATCTTGGTTTCAGCCCATTAAGCTTATGTCCGACTTGATAGGTAAAACTTAAAAAAATAAATTGCTATTGTTTTAAATATTAAATGTTGGTAATTTGTTAAAGCATCTATAGAAAACATACACAATCATTATGTCTAATTCTGAAATTTATCATAAAGGCTATTTATTGTCTTTTTTTATACCACAAATATATATATATATATATATATATATATATATATATATATATATATATATATATTAACAGGAATCAAAGTCAAAGTCAAAATCTTATGCTTGCCAGGCAGGTGGTGTGTTGCTGAAGCAAATACCTGTCTCCTTTTTTTTTTTTTTTTTTTTTTTGGTGGAACCAGGAATTGAAATCTGGCCCTCGCACTTGCCAGGCAAGCTCTTAATCTACTGAGCCATCTTCCCGGCCCCTTTATCTCTTGACTTTGCAATTTGTATTCATTTCATTTTACTGTCTGTTACTACCCTGTTAGAAGTTGTGTCCTGTAGAAATTTTATTTCTCTTTTCCAATGGAAACAAAAAATCTCTCATCCCTGAAAAATTTTTAAGATTCATTTAGAGCTTCTTCATCTAAATTGGTTGTAAGAAATAAAACATTAATAAACTAAACTATTTCAGATGTTTTATTTTCACCCATAAGTACAATTTTTCCAGACCTTAAGTATACAATTTTGGTAAACACTTTTCAAACTGCAACTTTTGACAACTTCAACATCAGGAGTCAACATAGGAAAACACATCTTTTTCACTTCAGCACTATGTCCTTGTGTTTCACCTCCATATTCATCTAGATTTGCCTCCTATTTACTAAAGATTTTCAAGTGAAATTGAGCAAAATGTAGAATTTCTATTACTTTTAGTGAAATCTTGTGTTGATTCTAATGCCATTTAGTTTTTTCATCACTATTTTGTATTCTTCATAAAACAAAGAGTAGAATTCTTCAGGGAAGGAATTAGGGTCCCTCTTAGGTTCCTACCCTATTCTGCACCTGACCTTGGTTGGCCTCACTGATTCCTTACTCACATCACCTACATGCTGACCAGCACATGATTGCTGTATGCCTAGCTGGTCTGCTGGATTCCTGATGTCCACATCCAATTATTTACTAAGCTCCTCTACTTTGGTCTTGTCAACATATGTCCAATATATGCTGTCTAATCTGATCTCTGATATCCTGCTTGCTGAGTGAAGTAGATGTTTCTATAATTATGGTAGTTACTAGGCATTTCATATTTTTGCTATGTTAAGATAAGTTCCACATGAAATTGTTGAATATGTTAGAGTCAAGTAGACTTGAAAATATTCTTTTTTTTTTCCTTTTCTTATTATTTTATTGAGAAACAAACAGCAATGAGATAGTTTCAAATCAGGTTAGTAGCAGAGTTACAATAATCAACACATTGCATATTGTTGTCTTTGTGGAGTTATTCATAGTACAAGATGTAGACATGATATACTGTCTAAACATTATTAGTACAAATCTTTCTTCTCATTGAATTAAGAGAAAGTAGCTATGTATCTATCCTAATATATATATATATATATATTTCACTACAAAATGGCCCTTCATTTATATCCCCCTTTTTTTTCATTTATTTTTATTTTATTGAAATACAAATGTCAATCAGACAGTTTCAAAGCACCATAACCATACAGAGTCGATGAAATAATACATTGCAAACTGTTTTCATAACGTTTTGGTATTGTTCAAGGTGCATACATGATATTATATTTACAGGTTTTTATACAGCTGAATTATATCAAAGATTGAATAATTATTTACCTAGTGGATGACCATAGCACTAAAAGCCGACTTAATATCCTTTCCAACCACCATTAGTGCAGATCTTGCCTCTCATAGAATTATGCAGAAGCACAGCGTTATCTATCCCAACTGTACTGTCTATACACACACATCATGATTTTTTCTTTCTACAACCCTTCCTTTGTCTACACCTGTCAAAAGTGGGCACTTTGTTGACATTCAAACACCTTATATTCTTACATGGAAAAAAATTCACTTGTCAATACTCTGCTGTCTGATTACCATCTCAATGAGAGGATAGGTTAGTACTCTCAGTCTTGGTGTGCAGAGGTTGAAGAAAAGAAAGAAGGCTGAGTTAAATTTGTTCATCCTCTATAGGGCCTAAACAAGCACTGAAATACTAGCTAAGGTGACACACAGTGCACTGGATCTCTTATTTTGGCCTCCTTTACCAGACTCAGTGCCAATCAGTCTTTGGAAATAATTTGTCACTTAAAACAGGTGATTCAGAGAGCTACAATCTTGGTTAGCTCACTGGTGAATGCTCCTGTTACATTTATTCAGAGGGTAAGTTAAGAAATAAGCATTATGAAATAATATAAATATTGAAAAACAATGAAAATTTATTGTCAAAACCACATTATCATTGAAACCTGAGTTGTTTAATAACTTTCCTTAGGTTACATTGTTAGGTAAGTACATTTTGAGCAATAGTTCACTGGATTTTTATGAAATAAGTTTTCTGCGAAAATATTTTGTTTTTCTTTCAGTTCTGGGTAGACTTCATCTAACATCAAGTACTTGAAGCCTAGGATTATGAAAATAATAATCAAAATGTGTATACACACTCTATGCCAAGATTTGTGCTATTTGCCTTACACAGTCCATTTTATTCACTGCCTTCAAAGCACGTGAAATGCATACTATCATATTCTCATTTTGGAAGTCACCAAGACACTCAATAGTTGTTTTTTCTTTAATAATCATTCAGTGGTAGATGGCTGACGTGCAGCACAGTGTATTCAATGGAATTCTCCTGTTCGTTACTAAAATTACAAGATTAAATGCACGGATTTTCAGAAATTTTTGAAACTTCAATTATAGATATCTTAACTGTCTAATCTAAAATTCCTTTGGCTATGGAAGCACTATCTAGAGAAACAGCTAATTTCAGGGAATGGAGTGTGTGTGTGTGTGTGTGTGTATGTGTGTGTGTACACAACAGGAGTTGCAATAGAAATAAACATACATTCCAGTGTGACCACATGTTTAGAAATGGGTATTTTGAGAACATTAAAGTATTTTTGTACATGTTCCATATTAGTTTTGATTTTAGTTTTAGTTTAGATTATGTGCCACTCTCTCTTTTTACATGTGTTCTATATGACCTACTTTGGCATAATGATTTATCTTATGAAATAAATTTTTCAGTAACTATATCATTATACTTTAACCAGGGATGTCATATTTTGTATTTCCAATGTCTTTTCTTACCATTATATTGCTACAGTTCTTTTAATTATGCATTCACCATATGACTTTCTAATAAATATTAAAGTTTAAAAGTTTAGAAATGTGTTTCCTTTCTTCAAGCATTTTACTTTTAAAACATTAGGTCAGTTTTTGTGACTTTTTAATATTGGTATTTTTCCATCAGTTAATTATTTTTTAAATAACTCATAAATGTGCTGTTTGAGACCTCACCTTCAATTTCTAAGGTGCACAGAGCAACTAGAAAGCAAGTAGTTCTTTAGATTATTACATTTATAATAATTAGGAAAGCACAGTTCTACAGAGATTTGCCTTTACAGTGAGCAGGAAAGAAGCTAACCCACTGCTAGTTCTTCTCATAGGCCATATAAAGGACAGTCTTCTTAAATTAGGAACCCCCATTCTAACTGTTCACTCTTTTAGAAGATTATGTAATACTTCATGAAAGCATAGTAATTTTTTTTTCTTATGGTAGGCAAAGTCCTAGCTGCCCAGTAATCTCTAAAAAAGGCATGGGGTGGGAAGTGTGAATGTACAATATGCTGTTATGTAAATGACATTCAAATCTTCAGTTGGCATTTCTGGTTTCAGCCTGCGCTTCTCCCTCCTTCCCCATCATATACTTGAGATTCCAGGGTCCCTTGAGCCTCTCAGCTTGCTTCATCTTGCCCTAGGAGCTTATGGAACTGATCCATTTTGTGCCTTGGTTATGCAATAGAGGCTACAGTCCCCTCTGTTTACTGGCTGGACATTTTCATCTTTGTGGATATTTTCTCAATTATGATGACATCATGTTATACACTGTTCCATTGATTGCGCATGTTTGGGAAATAGAACTTATAAAAGCAACAACTCAATTTGAAATTTTTATGCTGACAATCACACTAAGGTTATTTATGCCTTTACACTCTGTCTTCTTCCAGTTAAAAACCTGCACTGTGGGGATGTAGAAAGACCATCCCTGCAGTTCTTACAATAAATTGAGCTGAGTTAAGTGTGAATTAACAACTTAGCGAACCCAATGGAGAGGAGAGATCATGTGGACCAAGAGAGGCACACAGAGGGAAAGCAGGGCAAGGACAGGGGAGGAGACAAACAGTCGAGATGTGTTATGCACATGCACTGATTTCACACTAGGAATGGAAGCATCAGGCACTCCGCACAACTACTAATAAGTGAACTAATGAAATTTAAATAATAGCAGCTTGTAAATACATTTTTATCTATTCCTTGGTCAATGAGCATTTATGGCACTTTCAAAATTCAGTGTAATAAAATGTGTTGCTAGAAATATAGATAGGAATGTATCACAGTAATATTATGACTATGAACCTTTTTCAAATTTAAAAATAAATTATAACAAAGGGAATAATTGGGTAAAATGGACTTGCTAGGTGTTTTAGTATTTAATAGTCACTGTACTGATCTCCACAGTAATTATGCTACTATGTACAGGACAACTATGGAGAAGGGTTATGCACAAAGTGCAACCACTCCACCAGGAAGAAAAACAAACCAGGTATTCATATGTAAATGGATGAACTTGATGCCATAGCATTAAAGGAAACAAATATAAGCATAAGCTTAAATTTCATAAGGTTTCTCTTATATGGGAAACCCAAAATATGGACAAAGAGGTAAAATTAGAAAATAGCTTCATTACAAATGGGAGAGTAGACAAGATATGATACAAGGAGCTTTAAAAATAAAACTAAAAAGAAGGAATTCAGGAAGAAAAACCCTAAATAGGAGCCGGGTGTGGTGGATCATACATGTAACCCCAGCACTTGGGAGACTGAGGCAGGAGGATTGCTGTGAGTTCAAGACCAGCCTGAGCTACAAAGTGAGCTGAAGGCCAGCCTGAACTGCATAGAGTGACCCTGTCTCAAAAAGACAAAAAAAAGAAAAAAAAAAAAAAAAAAAAAAAAACCTAAATAGAACTTTTGCAAACTTTTTGCAAAAAAGTTGTCAATAGTTTAAATTAGCACAGAGAGGTGGGAAGGGCAGGGATTTTTAAAAAATCCCCTGAATTAACAAACTACAGTATGCAGCCCTGACTTGCTGTGATCCTCCTGTTTTCAGCCTCGCCAGTGCTGGGATTACAGGTGTGGGCCACCACATCTAGTCTGGGTGGTCCACTCAGTGCACCCAGGGGTGAGGCCTGTGCTGCATGTGCTGCCGGAGTGTGAATCCAGGTGCGCAGTCTGCTGAGCTATCTCATAGGCCCATATATAAATTTAAAATGAAGGCCATTATAAAGTGTCAAAATAATGGGAAAGATAATTGGCAAATAGTGCTGCAGTTTTTTACAATAGGTATGAAACAGTGTAATTTTTCAGTATGAAACATATATTAATGCATGAATACATATATAAACATGTATGTTCACATATTAACAAATATACTGTAAATTCTCAGAAAAATAAATTATAGGAGCATAAAACATAAAAGGAAATATTTAGCAATAGCATTGGAAAATTCTGGAAAAGAGAAAAAAGGAAACAAAAGAATAGATATAACAACTAAAAGTAAGATGGAAGGTATTATCCAATGGGTAACATAATGTTTAAGAAAAAGGAAATTACTTTGACATATTATACAATAAGAAATGATTGAAAAATGGTGTAGAGCACAGATATTATCACATTTTATTTTCATAAAATCAGAAGTCAACTGTATAATATAAAAACAAAACTCATTTCAATTTTTTTTATTATTTATTATTTTTTTTTTATTTTTATTGGAGAACAAATAGCAATGAGATAGTTTCGAGACAAATTAACAGGATAGATTTGATAAATTAATACATTGCAAAATGTTTTTGTAATGTTTTGGTGCTATAGAAGGAGCATACATGATATTATAGTTACAGACATTATAGCAGATGTCTTTAATCAGTGAATGAAGAGAGTGTAGCTATATACTTATTTTTTATAGCTGAATTATATCACAGATTCAATAATTAATGCTTTCTAGCTTGTTACGTCCCTAGTGTTTGTTCATAGTACTAGAAGCCAACATAATATCTTGTCCAATTACTACTAGTGCAAATCTTGCTTCTCATAGAATTATGCATAAGCACGGCATATTTATCCTAACTGTACTGTTTATATAAACACATCATGATGCTTCCTTTTTGTACCTCTTTTTTAAAATTTAAAATTAAAAATCAATATGATAAATGTATGTCTTAGCATAAAATTTCCCAAGAAAACTAGAATAGCCGGTATGATGTCCAGATGAGAATTTCCTAACAAGAAATGGTATGAACATTATAGAGGATTAAATGCTCTCGTGCTTAAGAAAACCAATGTATTATTATTGTCTATGGCCCTGAAGTTAAGTACTAAAATGGTTGAAGTAAAAGATAGAAAAAAAATAATCGAGAAAGACTGTCAAGTGCAGGGACCAAGGCTTTCATTCTAAGACCTGTGTGCTGGCCCCACCCCCGGGCTCTCTGAGACAGCAACCAAGACTGGGTGTGTTGGTGTGTGCCTGTAATTCCAAGTCTTTGGAGGCTGTGAACAGGCAGATCATTAGGAGTCTGATCTAGTAGTGAGACCCTGAATGCCATGTAGACCTTCTCCAAAATAAGATTGTTAAAAACAAATGGACGATCTATCTATCTATCTATCTATCTATCTATCTATCTATCTATCTATCTATCTATCTATCATAGCTTGGATAATTATAGGTCTGATTTCTATTGGCCTATTGAAAGGAACAGTTAATGACTTTTTTATTTTGTTTTTTAAATTTATTTGACCGATTTGGCATTGTTAGATCTGGTAATCTGAACAACTTATTTGAAGGCAACACTCTGCAGCATAACAACCATTTTTATTTAGTGTAATTCTATACCATTTCTAATTCTCTTTTTTCTACTATTTTTTGTTCTCTTTAAAAAAGTAAAAATATATATA
The DNA here is from genome assembly GCA_004027165.1 of Ctenomys sociabilis. Classification (NCBI taxonomy): domain Eukaryota; kingdom Metazoa; phylum Chordata; class Mammalia; order Rodentia; family Ctenomyidae; genus Ctenomys; species Ctenomys sociabilis. The sequence goes on from PVKA01033468.1 coordinate 18,902, forward strand.
CATATATATCTATATATATGGTTTAAAAATATAATCATGAAAAAAATCAAAATAGTACTTAGAGACTATCTGACTCTTTTATGGCTCAATTAAGAACAAAAGACATTTGGGCTGAGGAAAGGATTGTTGTGAATTTCAAACCATTGTGGGTTACATTGTCAATTCAAGGTAGCCTGAAATGTATAGTGGAATCTTGACACACACACACACACACACACACACACACACACACACACACACACACACATATATATATATATATATATATATATATATATATAGAGAGAGAGAGAGAGAGAGAGAGAGAGAGAGAAATTTTGAACAGAAATATAGGAATGACATTAAAAATAACTGCTCTCTATCAAGCAAGTTGTGTAAATTATGAAATAATTCATTCCCAATCAGTAGAATGTCCTTTCACTCAAAGTGAATATGAAACTTGCTATTGAATAGGAAACATCATATATTACAAATCATAAGAATGTAAAGTTTCACAAATCAAACACACCATGTTCTTTGCTTAATTAAATTTTCTTACAGCCAGGCATGTAGCTCAACAGCAATGCACCTGTCTGGCAAGAACAAGTCCTTGGGTTCAACTCCTAGTAGCCCCCTTTAGTAAATAAGTACATAAGTAAATAAATTGCAATAGAAAGCAAAACAAGTACATTCTTCAGTATTCACTTAACTATACAAAAATTATCAGAAGACTTCTAATCAACAATTAAGTCAAGGAATTGTCAAGGAAATTTAAAAATTATATTCAAATTAAATATATACAAAAATGTTTTCATATTAGGCATGCAACTACATTAGTGTCTATTGAGTGTATATGTATGTGTTTGAGTTGACTTAACAGAGATTAGTGTTAAAGTAATATTTTTGGTTACTATAAATCTTTGTGATGTTTTATGTTATGTGATAGTGCAATGAATGGCTCATTCTTAAGAAGATACAGAAGTTTTCTGTATATATTCTACATGTGTGTACTGAGAAAAAAAAAATTTAATTTGACAAAAACTTTTAAGTTATTCTCAGTTGTACCAGTGTAGTCAATGCTGGTCCTAGGTACCGTTCTGAATGCCACAGGTGGGGAAATGCCCACTCCAGCTTCTCCACCTGTGGTGTCATGCGTGGGGATCTATTCAGGTAAACAAATTCTTCTAGGCTGGATTGAATTTTCCCCAGAACCTGCAATGCCCCTTCATCCCTATATGCTGCTTTTTCCCTTGAGCTCACAGAGGAGGCCAGTTAAGCCTCAATTGTCTTTAACTGGTCTCCCACATTGGGTTTTTACAATCTCATATTCCTTTATTATTAAATTGTATTTAGTAATACATTTTCCTCTCTCAGCAGATATACATATATCATGTGTTATAAGAATAAATTACATAATTTATGGGCATATATAATTCTAAATAAAATTTCCCTCTGCTTATCCATTCAAGAAGCACATAAGAGTGTGGTTGTAGGTCTTCAATGTGATGAAATTGAAAAGATTTTTAGAGTTTCCTTTATCCACACAACCAACATTATTTATTCACACATGCTTTTCCAGAATTTTCCTAAGTCATTAAGAAACACCAGTGAACATAGGGATCCTTTTTTGGTTTTAAGATTTTCATTTTAAAGAGAACATTGAAAGAGATCAGTACTGAGAAGCAAGCAGTGCATGTGGAGGGACTGCAGAAGAGAGATGCAGGATGTTGCTAGAGTTTTAAGCAGGATGATAAGAGAATGCTTCTGGGCCGGAGAGATAGTGCAGCTGACTAAATGACCTGTTTGGCAAGTTTGCATAAGCTCAGGACCTGCTGTTTGATCCCCAGCACCACATACTGTGCCAGACACGCCTGCCTCAGGGTGTCCTGAGCAGGCCAGAGTCCCAGTCTCTTCGTGCATACCTGTAATCCCAGAGCTTGGGAGGCTGAATAGAAGGAGGATCACCACAAGTCCAAGGTGTGTAGTGAGACCCTGCAACAACCAAATACATTAAGAAAAAAAAAGAAAGAAAGAAAGAAAGAAAGAAAGAAAGAAAGAAAGAAAGAAAGAAAGAAAGAAAGAAAGAAAGAAAAGAAGAAAGTGCTACCCAGAGAACCAGAGAAAACCCCTACTGATGCTACTTAACAATTCAAGAAGTGAAGCCATTCGGAGTTCAGAATGTACCTATTGCCTGCATAGAGGAGCAGCAAGTGCAAGGGCACTGCACCGAAAAGAGGCTGTCATCTCCTCGGAGCTTTGGGAGTTCTGTGATGATGGGGAGCAATGTGCTGAGGGAGGGGGTGACCAGTTACAGTTTAGGGGCTCAGGAAAAGAAAGCTGATTTAGCAGATGTGTTCAATTTTGTAGATTTTCATGACTCTGGTGCATTTTCTTGCCCCAAATTTGAAAACCTATAAGAATGTGAAGACATATATTAGTACCTAAATTTAGCTATTTTGAAGAACTGCATTTACATTTGAAAACTTCATTTCTATTCAGCTGTAGAGTATTTGCTGAGTGGCTACAGATAAACTTTACTTGACAGAGTAGAACAAAACCAATTTCATTCATGTATGTCACTATACTGTAAATGTGGTAGAGACATGTTTCCATACAGGGAATCCTATTCTAATTAGAATGGGGGAAAGGAAGTTTTCACTGTCTCATTTAAAAAGCAATTGATAAGCCACAAGAAAATATAATTTTAAAATTCTACAAATTAAATTCACTTTTTAATTCTATAATTAATTATGTTAAGATTTTGTTTTCATGCTTAAAATTCCCTGAGGTAAATTAATAACAGAATTACCTTCCTTCAGTGTGAAATAAGCTTTGACAAGAATTAATCAGGCATGGACTTTAATGTCAATACCACACAGAGTAGTCAATGGCATCAGCCTTCATCACAGAGCTGGAGAGACTGTGAAGAGAAGATCAAAAGTTCAAAGCTGGCACAGACATGTAGTGAGACCCTGTCTCAATAAAATGGAAACAAGCAAGCAAAGCAAGGAAGAAAAGGAAAAGAGAACTTCACTTGTATCATTAATTGTAATCTATTTATCTATCTATCTATCATCTATCTATCTATCTATCTATCTATCTATCTATCATCTATCTATATTATAATGAAGCAGCACTGTGGAGAAAATGTTAGTCCAATAAAAGCTTTGGGGAGAAAAGCACTTAGAAGTAAAATGTTTGAAAATTTTCCTGAATACTTAAAACCAGGAATTTCAAGTTCCAAATGGTCATTATATTTTATTTTAACATTTTCAAAGTTTCCCATTTTCCTTAAGACAGTTGGCTTAATATAATCCAATAGTAGCAATAAGTTGCGTTGTGTTGTATGTCTTTTTCCTCCCCTTTCATCGTATTTTTTTTTTATTTTTAAGCAATGCTTCATCAAACAGCTTTCATTTACAAGTGTGGAATGCATTCTTTTTTCTAGCTATGAATTCCAACCAAACATTTTTTTCTTCTACTTTGACCAATTGTGAGTATAGGGAATTATACTTCAGTTATAAGATGAAATTTAGCCTTTGCTCACCATCCCTAGACTGTTGTGGCTAGGTGCTACTCTGAGATTTAAGTCGCAAAGCTTTTACCTTCCTGCTTCCCACATCTTCTTTCTCTTAATTCTCTGTAGCTCCTGGCATAGCAGCTTGGTGAAGCTTTGAGCCTCAGGACAGATGTCTGCCAAGGGAAAGCATAAATAGAACAAGTCAGCAGGACTTCTGGGATTTTGCCTTCAATATCTTAAAATCTTTGATGAAGATCAGAGCTTTTTGTTACAAGGAGAATAGTATTAGGGGAGAATGTGCAAATCCAGTAATCACGTGGAAAATGCACACTAGACCAGAGGAGCAAAAAAGCATAATCTTGGGATCATACAGATCACTACATAAATTTTATCTTTTGCTATTTTCAAGTAGGACTAGCTCTTATATGGTTTGTGCTCTGCAATATCTGGGACAAGCATGTAAAGACACTAATTGTGTTTATTATGGATACCCAATGAGGTATATTCGGTTGGTTGTACCACAGTATAAGCCTAGAGTAGATTAACACTGGAATTAAAGAAGCAGTGTCTCCTTATACCCTAGATACATTGAGAGGTTTTATAGAAATGGAATTAATTTATAGAAAATACAATGCTATCCTTTTACATATATCTCATGACAAAGCAATGCTGTTAACAGTACTATATAGTCCCATAGAGATCTATTAATATTGTATTAAAATCTGTTTTTCATGCCTGTTGTGTAATTGGACATGTTTTTCCTAACAAGGGGACTGTTAGGAATATTTTCAAAATCTATTTTGTTTGCTTTTAATCCCAAATGCCTAACAATATACACTAATGTCTTAGTTGTTTATTTTTCTTGTTGCTATTGCAGATTACCTAAGGCTAATTTATAGAGAAACAGGATTTATTCATCTCATTGTTCTGGTACCTGTGAAGTCTAAGCTTGCATGGCTGCTGGTGGTGAGATCTCACTTTTGCTGCCTCAACTTGGGATGGAGACCTAGGGCCAGCAGCACACTGACAATGAAGGACATGGGGGAACGATTAATGGCAAAGCTCTTTCACTGTAACCTAATTCTGTTGGGATCGTTTCAATCTATTTGGGAGGGTGGATTGCACACCACCCCGTGCTCCCTCCCTACAGTGCTATGGGTACAGCAGAAATTGCTTTTCCACATGAGCTTTGTTTTCAACCACCTCAAAACTATAGCAGAAAATTAAAACTTTTACACTTAAAGAGAAGAATAGAAAATAGGAAGTTGAAATATGTTCCCCTAGAATACTTTAGTTCACATAACTTCACGGTTCCTAGGAATTTTAGAAGCCAGCTAACTCAGGGTTTTGTTTTTGCAACTATAGAGTTATTGCCCTCTGAGTGACCTCCTTTTTAAAACTTTTTTTTTAAACTATACATTCACTGGTAAAATGTATTTATTTATTTTTTTTTCCATTTATTTTTATTTTATTAAAATACAAATGTCAATCAGACAGTTTCAAAACACCTTAACCATACAGAGTCGATGAATTAATACATTACAAACTGTTTTCATAACGTTTTGGTATTGTACAAGGTACATACATGATATTATATTTACAGGTTTTTTTATAGCTAAATTATATCAAAAATTTAATAATTATTTACCTAGTGGATGACCATAGCACTAAAAGCCGACATAATATCCTGTCCAACCACCATTAGTGCAGATCTTGCCTATCATAGAATTATGTAGAAGCAGAGCGTTATCTATCCCAACTGTACTGTCTATACACACACATCATGATTTTTTCTTTCTACAACACTTCCTTTGTCTACACCTGTCAAAAGTGGGCACTCCATTGACATTCAACTACCTTAGGTGCTTGAACTCGACACCACAATCCAACACAGTCCAGCATTCTGCAACCATAGGGAGTTATTCAAAGAAATTGTCGACC